>OMMV01225770.1:0-13097 GCA_900302635.1 Chatrabus melanurus | reverse complement strand
CAGCCCAAGTTTGGAGTCAGAGTTTACGTGCACTCTTAACCTCAAGGTCCTGCCAGTTTAGCATTTCAGCTGAAAATGCTGCGATTTCCCTTAGGAGTGACGAGGATTGAGCATATCAGAGGGACAGTGCAGTCAGGACTGTTTGGAGACAAAGTCAGAGAGGCGAGATTGAGATGGTTTGGACATGTGCAGAGGAGGGATGAAGGTGGGAGATGGTGAGGATGCTGAGGATGGAGCCACCAGCCAGAAGGAGAAGAGGGAGGCCAAAGAGGAGGTTTATGGATATGGTGAGGGAGGACATGCAGGTGGTTGGTGTGACAGAGGAAGATGCAGAGGACAGGGTGAGATGGAGACAAATGATCTGCTGTGGCGACCCTGAATGGGAGCAGCTGATAGAAGTTTAGCCTCTCAGCTCGGGTAGCTATGACGACAAGTCCTTCCAATGTGTCAACTGGGGATGATTGAGGCTGTATCAGTTTCTCAACAGGGAGAGCCAAGTTTTGATCCTGGGTTTACAGGATCTGCCAGTTTCTCTGCTGGGAAGGACTACTTTGATGCGGTCAGTTTTGTATTTCCAGGGGACCACATTAACAGGTTTACGTCTCTCTTCTAGTTTCGCAACTGGAGAACCAGGGTTTTCAACCTGAATTATAAACCCTAATAGTTTCTCAACTGGAAGAACCTAAAGTTCTGCCAGTGTAGTTTTTCAACTGGAGGGGTGAAGGGATAGGTTTACTGGCCATGCCACTCTGAACTGGGAAAATCTGAGGTCCCACCAGTTCGACATTACAACTTGTGGGAGTTTATCGATTACAGGTCCCATCAGTGTCTCAACACAGAAGCCCTGTGTGCCTGAGGGGCGACTCCTATTTGTAGACTGTGTATTCCAGTACTCAACTTTCATCCATTATAACTGCTGTAAATCACATTTATATTTGCATAAAACACCCGGAGCTGCATTTAGCCAATCTGCTCTGTGTGCACCTGATCCCGTCAGGTCTCAGAAGTTAAGCAGAGTAGGTCCTGATTAGTACTTGGCTGGGAGACCGCTTTGGAACACCAGGGGCTGTGTGTGTTTCTCTGGGTAGACCTGGAGTTGCATCAGGAAGGGCATCCGGCATAAAACTTGTGCCAAATCCCTAAGACAATGACTGGATGTCTTTGGTGCTAAGTCTGTTTGGAGAATTCTTGAGCACCGGTGGAATGACTTTGTGTCAAACGGTTACTCAGGGAAACTCAGATGAGGCGTACTATTTGCATCATGATAGGAACAGTTGGAATCTCCTTCATCCATTCTTGCGCGTCACTAATTAGATGATGAGGCATTTGGTTACCTTAAGAGTGTCATAGTTACCCGCGCTTCATTGAATTTCTTCACTTTGACATTCAGAGCACTGGGCTGAAATCACATCACGCCAACACCCGCCGTGGGCTTTCACGATGCTTTGTTTTAATTAAACAGTCCGACTCCCCTGGCAGTGTTAGTGGCAACATATTGGCCATGTGGAGAGTTTTGTTGTGCATGATCCAGCATGCAGGTGCCTCAGTGTTGAGGACCCCAGCAGCTGGAGAAAGCCAAGGACATGCCCATGTTCCACCGGGCTGTGCAGATAGATGGCTATTTCATGGAGGTGGGGTTGGACCAGTCGCCTGCCTGGGTGGTTGTCATCCGGGACCCGGGGCGGTCTGAGGTGTGGTGGAGCGGAGCCACCGGCCCATGCTCCCAGAACTGACCTGGATCCTTTCATTCTGTCATTTATCAAATTTTAAGCATTTTCATTTTCTCTAATTGCTTTTAAAATCACATTCATTGTATTTCCTTCATGTACGATGCCATAAAAATAAAGTTTATACTTTTTTTTTTGTTGCTTTCAGTTGAAGGGGCTGGGATGTTCAGGATCAGGTGCAGCTTTTTCAGTCCATTCTCTCTGAATTTTTCCCCTTCTTTTCTCTTTCGACACCATATCTTTGTCTCTGTAGTTCTCCCTCCTAAACTCTCCACCGGCATTCACTCTGCTGCCGTAATTGCTGGTAGTCTGCTTAACAGTCACTGTGCCTTACTATAATCAAAGAACTGACAAAAGACCTCTTTCATTTCACTGTCTGCCTCTGTGTACAGTACAATAAGCTTCCATCACGCTTGCGTGTCGAGAAGCCAAGGACCCCACCGCAGTAATTTTGCATTGAATGAGATGCAGGTGATCAAAGTCCGCATAGTCTTTTTGATTCTCCAGAATAGCCAGGCCCTCCCTCTGCTATGCCTTTTGAACATCTTAAGATTACTCAAAAAAAAAAAAAAAAATGCTATTCCTGCATTCTTCTTGTAGATATTCCCACTACATTCCTGCCTGGGAAGCTTGGCTCCCCAGCGTTTTGGAGGAGAAACTTTGAAGGGAAAGTAAAGGACAAGCTTCCTTTGGAGCAACAAAAACTCAACTTTGCCTGTACATCTGTTCCAGTGCAATATGAACAGCAGCGGTGGAAACAGCCAGAACGCACTCATAGAATCTGATTCTGAATGGCTTTTTTTAAAAGTGCATTTCAACACTAAAAGAAATTGTAAAACCGGGTTTTTACCCGCGTCTGTCTGTCTGGATTCTTCCCTGTGCTGGTCACAGCGGAGGCCTTGGACAGCGAGCGTGTCGATGAGTGGGTGAGATAGTTCAACCCAGCTAGCTTCTGCAGACAATAAGGTCAGGTCAGGTCAGGTCTGGGAGCATCACCGCATCCACCACCTTGGATCCTGGATAGCAATGATGCAGGCAGACAACTGCTCCACCTCTCGAAAGTAACCATCTACTTGCTGCAGACAGGTGAAATATGGGCGTGTCCTTGGTCTTCTCCAGACGCTGGGGTCCTCAACGCTGAGGCACCTGCCTGTCGGATCATACCCAGAGACACGTGGCACATGGCCAAAATGTCCTAGCTGATGTTCCTTCGCAATGCAAGTGATCCTCCTTTATGTTAGGCAAGCCCCCAAGTAGACAATTACTCAAAAAAAAACCGATAGTCGACGATACCCGCGTCGACGATAATTAAATAGACGATAGTCTTTTAACTAACCAAATTTTAAAAAGCACACAACGAGGATGAACTGATTAGTTTCTGGTGAGCTTTGATGCAAAAGATCAACAGCAAAAGCAATTTTGTTTTGGCTACATAACGCCTGATAGTCATGTCTATTCCGCCATTCACGCCAGCGCCAGCTAATGAGTGGCATTTAGCTAGTACCCGCAGGAAGAACCATGATGCGCTGAACATACCAACGAAATTATACAATGCAATGGGAAAGTAAAACAGGAATTAAAGAATATACGCAAGGGCGGATTTCAAGGTTCTGCTGTGAACATATGTCATTGTCAGTGTTGTCACATGTGAAATTTGTTGCCATGTGCAACAGAAGCTGTGACATTTTTGAAAGAATCTGAGCTCGGATGTTTTTAAAATATACTTTTATCAACATTGCAAGATGAACTGATCGGGCCGTGGCAGATGTTTGCACTGTAGTTGCTTTTTTTTTCTTTGAATGAAAAAAAAAATTGGCTTTGTAATAAGAAACAATTTTCATGAATGTTGGGCTTCTCCTGGAAAGGATGTGTATCATTTTGGATGTCATCAAAACTCAGACATTTAAAAACAAACAAACAAAAAGGTAAAATGACATTTTGGGCATTCTAATGTGTGCCCTTTTCTTTGATGATGGATGCGTGATTGTGGGAGTTGCTTTTAAAAAAAAATGTATTTCATGATGCAGATCTGATGCATATTTCACTGCAAAGAAGAAAAAAAATGCTCCCAATGCAGGAAAAAAAAAAAACCCCAAAAAAAACAACCCAAAATCTATGACTTTAATTCTGCGAGAAAAACATCATGTTCACTTCCCACAGTTATTCGTAGCTTGTAGCATCAGTTTTCTAAGCAAATGTCAGGCTGATGCGTGTGGCGTGTTGAGGCAGGAGGTGGTGTCTGGCTGGTGGGGAGGCTTCAAGCTCTGCTGTTGTGTGAACAAGTTTGGGAATACCTGCAGAGCGGCGCGCCGTGCTCCTACTTTCTATTAGAGGACTTCTCAGGTGATCAGAGCAGCCAGCGGGGGCAACATCCAGGGGATCCCGGCCGTCCCCTCTCCTCCTGTCCCTCCATCCGTCTGGGGCTCCCAATCCATTGTCAGAATTATGGCGAGCAGTTCAATAATTCAGATTAGAACTCATGTTTATTAATGTCCTACATCTGTGCAAACAACGTGTCAAGCCGAGAGTTTATTGTAATTGCCTGAGCAAACAAAACCTGAAAGAAGCAATTTCCAGTTACAATGTGCTATGACAAGTAATGAGGCCATTGGCATTCCGCTCCCATCGTCACCGCTGCTTCTTTTCATCGCCTCGGTATTGTGTGTGATAGATATTTTTATAAGGAATGAAGGTGCTGGATAATGTGGTGGCACCACTAGAGGCAGGTTAGTGATTAAAGATAATGATCATTTCCACCCCACCCCTCCAGTAAGATCTTATTAGGTTTCCTTTAGCATTACTTACTTTGACTTCCACATGGGAACCAACAGTGACGCGAGTGTCCCCACAACAACGAGATGATGCCTATTCATTTGCATTCTTGTGAAAAATAATAAAATTCCCCGGAGAAGTGCGTGCTATTTACAAAGTAGCCATTGCATAATCTGTTAAATGTTATCAATCCACGTGTCTAACATATTAGCCGTATCTGGAGCTTGGGTTTGCAGAATTGAATTTAGGCTGAAAAAGTGATTTGCCAAATGGAGAGCCGAACACAAGGGTTCCCCCGTTTTGACCTCGCTCTAATTTTATAAAATTCTGTGCTTCCAAAGAATAAAACATTCTAAAAACAGGTATATGTATTCTGGAGCCAAATACATAATCCCATTAATTAGCAGTTGATTTATAGTTGGGCTCGTGACTGCACTAGCTAAACAGCTAGAATAGCCCAGTCTCTTCAATGGCTGTCCAATGCCAGCTCAGCTAGTTAGCATGGAGCAGATGTTAAGCAGATTTGTGGTCAAATAATGAATCTTATTTATTGGTGTTTGTTGGATAATGATTTTCTGATTTTATGCAACCTTGCAGTTGTTACATCAAGTTTTGTGTCTGATGAATTATGAACGAACAACAAATCAACAATCACATCAAATGTCCAGTCATTCTCATTTTGATAGAAATGACCATTGTCAGTTTGATATTGCAGAATTAATTACCTTAAGGTGTTCAAGTGTCAAACGAGTGACAAGGATGCAAGTAATGACATCACATGCACTTAATAGCATCGTCAATAAAATATTTCAACACATGAAGCTATAAAAGCAGGAAAGCAATATTGTAGAAAATCAGAAAAAGTTGGGATGATATGGAAAATGCAAAACAAAACAACAAAAACAAAACAAAATGCAGCAATTCTTAGATTTACTTTGACTTTTATTTCTCTGCAGACAGGGTGAACCAAAGATATTTCATGTTTTTTTCTGGACAAATTCGTTTCATTTGTTACTATTCATCCATTCCTGCATTTAAGACCTGAAACACATTCCAAAAAAAATTGGGAAACTAAAGCATTTACCACTTTGTAATTTTGCCATTCCTTCCCACAACACTTAAAAGATGTTTTGTCACTGAGGACACCAAGCGATGAAATGTTTCAGGTGTTATTTTGTCCCATTCTTCCTGCAAACACAGCTTAAGGTGTCCAACAGTACGGGGTCGTTGATGTTGCGTTTTTTTGTTTCAAAATTCTCCACACATTCTCTATTGGGGACAGGTCAGGACTGCAGGCAGCCCAGTCCAGGTACCCGTACCCTCTTCTTCCACAGCCATGCCTTTGTAATGTGTGCAGAATGTGGTTTTGCATTGTCTTGTTGAGAAATGCATGGACGTCCCTGGAAAAGATGTCGTCTTGAAGGCAGCATATGTTGCTCTAAAATCTCAGTGTACTTTTCTGCATTAATGCTGCCATCACAGAAGAAGTGTAAATGACCTTTGCCAAGGGCACTGACATGACCCCATACCATGACAGACCCTGACTTTTGGACTTGTTGCTGATAACAGTCTGGATGGTCCTTTTTGTCTTTGGTCCGGAGCACACGGTGTCCATTTCTTCCAAAAAAGCTCTGGAATACTGATTCTTCTGACCGCAGTACATGTTTCCACTGTGCGATGGTCCAACCCAGATGCCTCTGAGCGCAGACAAGGTTAACATAAGGCTTCTTTTTTTTGCACAGTAAAGTTTTTAAGTAAAGTAAATCTATTGGTTGAAGGATAACCTCTCGTGGCTACACGGATAGAGCTGCTGCTCGTCCACTTCTAGGTGATGAGTTAACAGCATTGAATCATTGAATAAGGTTTCAGAATTTTAAAATGACTATATTTTAATCATCAAAATGTCATCAAGTAATCCTTGACAATTTAATGGTAATCTGATTACACATTGTTCTAGTGTAATCTGGGGTGATTATCGTTACTTATTTTATGAAATCTGATTGCGTAATCCCAATTGCATGTAATCCGTTACTACCCAACCCGGACTGTAAATTATTTGATGAGTAGATGTCAAATGAGCTGCTAAACAAGGTTTGAAGTCATGACGCTTTTGGTGAAGCAGTTGGATGGGAGACTTGGTGAAGTGTTGATTCAATGAGACTTGGTCTCACCATATTCAACATATCACAGCCAAATTTCATTTTCCAAGAGATGATATGAGCATACAATCCTTCAGCAGTTTTGTAAGTATGTAACTATAGTGTATGTGTTTTTGTTCTTTGTCTGCATTCCAAAGATTCCCGAAGACGGCCAAACATGAAGTCGTGTTGTACTGAGATGTAACGTAAAGACTTTGACCACTTTAAAATACAAATGATTCAAATTATCAAACTAAGGCTCCTTCACCCGAGACATCTGTGAAAATGCCTCTGCTCCACCTGGAGGCTTTTGGCATGTTAACTACACACTAAATGTGTGTTTACAGTGAATGGGGAGGGAGGGGGGCTGCTTGTGCCATGACAAAGTGTTTAGGTTGCAACTCTGTGTGATGGCTCGGGGATTAGAAAATCCCCCTTATGATTGATAGATTTATTTGTCACTGCTGTCTGGATGCAAGCAGCTTACACCCTGCCAAAGCCGGGGACCATTAATCAGTGTAAATAACGCTCTTCATATACACACATCAGGAGTCCGTACATGGAGACATCTGACACGAGGAAGCGAAACAAATTTACAGCATATGGGCGTGGGACCAGATGATCAGAAAAGCGACGTTTGGAGCTGACTCGCTGCTCCGGTACTGCTGCCTTTGCTGCTGACGCCAACCACGAGGCAATTGGTATTTCTGCTGTGGAGCTCAGGTTGTTGAGAACGGGACAGTCGGGTGTGGTTTGATTAATGGCTCCATTGGACGTCCTCATGTTGAGGATGACAATTTACTTCACAAATATCGATGCATTTATTAGGCTGCGGTTGGAGTTTGCCTAACTTAAGCCTCTTGCACTGGAACACTGAAATAATCTAAATATTACTCGTATGCGAGAACGCAAATGTCCAAATCGGTTTGACCTGATATTATAATTGTCAGTTCCCCAGTACAAAGTCCATATAATGTCCAATGTGACTGGTGTGAAACCAGAACAATACAAACATCCGAGAGTGAAGCACACAGGCCATTTACATGAAGACGCCAATGAAAATGTCTAACTGGACGAGATCCTGGAAGTTCTATTGATGAAGGTCAACGCCGAAATCTTCAGATAAATTCAGTGAACAAGACAAGTCTGGGAGCATGACCCGGTGCCATGTGTCACCGCATCCACCACACCATGGAAGCGCCCCAGGTTCTGGACGGCATCCCCACTTCTCAAAAGTAACCATCTATCTGCCACAGCCAGGTGAACATAGGCATCCCCTTGACCTTCTCCAGCCGCTGTGGTCCTCAAGTGAGCAGTAGGACAGATTTTATGTTTAGTGTCGTGTTCTGCATCCTGAAAGCTCTACCCCAGCACCACACCTCGCTAAACCAAGTCTCAGCGTTTCTTCCAGTGGGTGAGAATGTGTCTGATGCAGGTAATCTCCTGTTGTATGCCACATGTGTGGTAATATGAGTATGGCATCTGAAACTACTGAGCTACCTGCTCAGTGGAATAGGAGTTGGACTACCAATAAGTAGATCTGGTGTTTGAATCTGTGTACTTGGACAAGACACTTCATCTGCATTGACCTAGTCCATCCTTTTGTAAATGGGTACCAGTCTTGGATAGGGATGTAACCTGGCATCCCTCCAGGGTGAGTCATAGACTCATTGGCTTCACGATATGGAATCCTGGGATAAGCACCAGCACCAATGGGCATCCGTCCCTATATCAGACTTATTTTGTGTCATATAAGAAACCAGCTATCGTTTTCATACTCCTTTGCAAATTAGTTTCTGATCCTGAAATTTCTTTACTACGTAACTCCCTCATCTTGTTCCATGATAGCGTGGTGATAATGACTATTAATTATCATTCTAAATACATTCAGGGCACATTGTGATGATTATCACGTGTTTTCTGCACTACATAACAATGGTCAAACATTTCCACCGGTTTAATCTCAGCCTATTGTTGTCCAAAAAAATTATCTGATTGGGCAACTTCTCCAGGGCATCACTTCACCCAAGCTTTGCCATTATCTTTGCATAAATGCACACCTTGTCATTATTTATTGCTTAATTAGCGCACTGCTTAATTAAATCTGCATTAATCAAGGAGACAGAGGTGGCGCTTGGGGAACACTTTACACATGTTAGCAATACTGTACTTTATTATCCAAGGAAACATAAATCAAGCGTCCCTCACTGGAATTAACGGATATTTGGTTGTGAGGAAAATAAAGGCATCTTCTAAATTTCACTGTGCAAATGCGTCACCAACACTGTAATAGAGACGTTATCAGCTTATTTCAACGTACTGTATGGAACAAAAGCATGCAGGACAACGGGACATTCTCTGTGAAGTCACACCCACACATTGGCATCAGCTTGAGTTTACCCAAAGTAGATTTTTCAAAGCAAAATCCAAAATACAAGTGATTTCTAGATCACTGACAACATGGCATCCTCAAAGCAACAAACAAACATATTCTGACTTAGTGCCACCACTGACCACATGGCCAATAAATAAAGGAGACTGGTATGTGCTAAAGTGTTGATGTTGGAATGTCAAGAGATTTGTTGGGCCCGCCCCCTTGCCCTTTTGTGATTAAAGCGGGCAAACCCAAATCAGCTGTCCGCTAAAGTGTGCCACGGCCTTAACACTACAGTGTGTAGGATTTATGGGTGTAGCATTAATGGAATATAGCATTCATAACCATCTGTTCATTAGTGTCTAATTTATCTGCAGCAATGAACTGATGTGTTTTCATAACCTTAGAATGATCCCTTCATATGTACATGGGAGCGGGCTCCGTCATGGAGGCCGCAATGTTGTTCCGTCATGTTGATACAGTAGCCCAAAAGGGACATAATTACACCGTCTTTTGCATTTTACAGCAAGGCCAGAAGACAGAAGAAAAAAAGAAGGGGAAGCAGTGTGTAGCATTGTGAAATCCAGATTGAGAATATGTTCCTATTAGCACAGCTAGTGGGGATTCCCCTTGTGGAGCATTGGTCTCAAGTGTGAGAAATCTGGGTTCAAATCCCATTGGAGCCACAAAAATATGTCGCGCGGTTACAATTGGTGGCAGAAGTGGGATGTAGCAGGTGACCATAATAGTCCCGGCTTACAGGCGAAGGTGTTTAATGCTCAAATGCACCCATTACCTCCGGATGAGGTCAAAAATGGTGGGGAGATATGTAGCATTGTGAAATCCAGATTGAAAATATGGTCCTACGAGCTCGGCATTTTGGGGATTCCCCTTTGGGTAGCCTTGTGGAGCATTGGTCTCGAGTGTGAGTAATCTGAGTTCAAATCCCACCCGAGCCACAAAGATATATATGTCACTTGGTTAGAAGCGGTTGCTCCTCTACACACTGTCTAATGGTTGCTATTGCAGGCTAACAAGTTTGAGAACCCATATTTTTGTGATTTGGAGGATCATACATATTGTTTATCACAAGAGAAGACAATGGAGCATGAATCCCCGTCACCAAAGAAGCGAAAACATGAAGGGAAACAAAATCGTGACTGGCGTCGGCATAATGCACTCTGCAACCTCACCACTAGGTGACTCTAAATCTGACCGGCTGTAGCTTTAATGGTGAGGGTTATGCTTTTATTAACATTTTGCTGCACTTTGCATGAATTTCCATCAGTTTGTCCATTAAAAACACCAAGCATATCTACATATGTCTACATTGACTCATAAATGTCAAAATCTTAGCTATCTGTGTGCTTTAGGTTGAGACAGGCCTTACTCATATATTCACATACATGCCTGAACACACAAATCATTTTAAATTTGAGTTACAGATCAAAAAAATTGTCATCTATGATTTAAAAAAAAAAAGATCTGTGAAAAGACATTTGAATCTGAAAATGGTATTTGCTCCCTGCTGCATGCATGGAAGTGGTAGACTCTGCAGGCTACTCTCCCCTCGCTCGCTCAGTCTTAATGGAGAGGAGACAAGGAGTGCTCTCCTGTGGAGAGGGAGAGCTGGGCATGAGGAGGGCGGAGGGGAGCGCGAGGTGGAGGATGGGGGATTGGCGGAGTCATTACTGTGTAATTAAAGACGTTTTAATGGGAGGTGTTGGGTGGTGGAAGGGAGGCCGTGCCCGGCGGAGACGAACCCCTGAAGGAGCAGTTCTACACCTCAGTCCTACAAGGCAAGGTGGGTCCAAAGTCCTCTATACGACTGCTGGTACTAAGCGGATTTCGCCCACGGCCCTCCTGAGGATGGGTGCCGTGGTTAAGGGGGAGGCGATTGGGAGCCCCTGCTATGGCACCATGGAAAGCCCTGATTAACTGTCTTCACCAGTCCAAACCCCGTCATGCAAATGAAGGGAGCCTGGTGCTTTTATGGAGGGGGAAGAGCTTGTCAGTCAGGCTTGGCCGTCCCTTGATGTACTTCCATTGTAATTCTAGGTGTGCTGGTTGTACCGTCTTAGATAGGAGCGCAAGGTTGATTCATCCCAGTAGGATTGTTAAAAGGTGGATCAGCTAAGTTTTCAAAGTGACTCGAATGGGGGAAGGAGAGGGGCGGCTCGCACTCTCTTGTCAGCTCTTTCTTTGCCCATGACAGACATTGGTTTTGAAGATTTTGCTGCCTGACTATATGATAATACAAGATGGGGATTCATTGACATTATAGTCATCCCCGAAGGGCAGGAGATAGGTTTGCACCCTGAAGGTTTGTATTGTCTGTGCAGAGTTCAGTGTTAGTTAAGTGCTTGATTTTCCTCTTTATTAAGCTTTTCACTGGCTTTACACTATTTACAGCAACAACATTAAAAGCCAAGAGGGCTTCACAGTGTCTGCTTGGGCCTTAGGAACAAAGACTCAGACTGGGACATGAGTCGGGTTGGGTCAGAGTAAGTTCATGCTCACGTGTCTTGAGTCTGAGCATCAATATTTATGATACATGAGTTGAACTGGCTGCATGCAAGAGAGCTATCCTTACCTCCAGTTGGCTATATTTTAGGTTGGGTGGATCAGAGTTCCAGTGGAAGGGAGTTCGGCAACGAATATGAAGACCTGGGTTTGATTCCCAGTCACACCACCTGTCTGTGTCCTTGGACAAGACAGTTCTTCTGCATTGTCCCAGTCCACCCAGACTGGGAGGTGTAGCCTCTCATCTGCTTTACGGTATCCGGTGATAAGTACTGCCACCAATGGGCCTTAGGGCCTATATAGGACTTATTGCTTCCCCTTGTTGAGGTCCAACAATTCTTGGGTCTTTTTTTTCTCAGATTTAATTTAGAAAGTTTAACAACTAATTTGTGCACTTTGAGCTTGGGTTGACTGTACTTGCTGAATGTTGCAAATGCACATGTCACATGTATCCTGTGATTGTTCCAAGAGTTCTTTGTGTTCATGCTAAATTTCACATGATGTATCTATGAGTTGCGATACCTACCTCAACCACAGGATGAGCATAATTATAAACAATGCAACAGCAGGAGCACGACATCAAGGAAGACAATTAATCTCTTCTGAGATCCCTCCAATAGGTTTAAAAAAATGCAACTGATAGGTGGCACATTACTCCCCCTTGGGGGCAACCTATCTTCCAGCTCATTTTTACAGCTCAAAAGCTAATTCAAGTGCTTTTATTCTAAGCAAATATGACAAAGATTATCCCAAAAACATACTTCTGATTCTGCATTTACATGTTGGCAGCATCCAGCAGATGGAAAACTGGATGTTCCATGATTTTCAATGAGAAGACGACAGAAAATTTGGCTGTGAGAGCAGCAGCGGCACACCGTAACAGTGCGTGCCATTGAAAGGTAAAATTTTTCTAATTTTTCTGCGTGCAACAGCAACAAAGACAACCTGAATTGTGGTTTCAGTCAGCATATTATTGCTGCGTACAAGACTGAAGAACATCAGTTGGAAAACGACATTTTATGTAGCAGGATTAGCTTTATTCCTTTCCGGGAAATAAGTCTTCCTCAGTGCTGGTATCGCCGGCATTTCATTGAGAGACGACTATGACGACTGAATTTTTAGACGACTGCTAGACACATTTGGCCAAGTTTTTGCCGACATTGTGGTGACATCTCCTACCATACTTATGCAGATGACACACAACTTTACATAACAGTGTCACCAGATGACTACAGTCCCCTACATCTGCTAAATAGGTGCATTGACGAAATCAATACGTGGATGTGCCAGAATTTTCTACAACTAAACACAGAGAAAACTGAGATAATTGTTTTTGGCCCCAAAGAACAAAGATCAATAGTCAGTGTTCACCTTGACGCCATGACACCAAAACCTACAAATCAAGCCAGAAATCTTGGTGTAGTTCTGGACTCAGACCTAAATCTCAATAGTCACATTAAGACAATTATTAAATCAGCCTACTACCACCTTAAAAACATAGCAAGAATAAAGGAACTTCTGTCTAAACAAGATACAGTAAAACTTGTTCATGCTTTCATTTTC
>OMMV01225762.1:0-12338 GCA_900302635.1 Chatrabus melanurus | reverse complement strand
AGGCAATTAAAAAGCACATTTTTAAAGGATATCGACCAATTATCGTTATTGTCAAAATCCCAAAAAATACCGCGATATTATTTTTTGCCCATATCGCCCACCCCTACACACAAGACATGCACTGTCTCTTTCTTGTTGTGCCTGTAGTTGAAATAAATACAATCTAATATTTATACTGTGTAGCTGAACCCCAGTGTGGTGCTTTTGTTCTACAACTTATGCAAATTGACACTAGTCTGTTTTGGGTTTTTTTGGTCTCGGTCTTGGTCTCGGTCTCGATCTGACCAGGTCTTGGTCTTGACTTGGTCTGTCTTGGCCTTGGTCTTGGTCTCGATACCCTCCGGTCTTGGTAGTGTCTTGGTCTCGGTTTAGGCGGTCTTGACTACAAGTCTAGTAAGCGGGTATAGAAAATGAATGAATGAATGAATACGTCTTGAACTTCATTTACATCAATCATGAAGAAATACATACAATTTGGCCCTCTGTGATAAATCTGTCTGGCGTATGCAGTTGTCAAAAACTGACTGACCATGCCAGAAGATTAGTGAGGGAAGACACCCAGGCAAACCTGAAGGAGTTATAGGTTTCTGAGCCTGTGATTGGAGAAACGGTGCATAGTACAACTTTTGCCTGTAGCATTACCAGTTATACAGCTTCATGATGGAATGGAGCAGAGAAGGAATATCTTAAAAGGCGCAGTCACAATATGACGTTTGGGCCAACGTGGACGAATGTATTTGCAAACATCGGTATCCGCTGGACCTCCGCTAGCTGCCGCCGGCCTCCGATGGTCTAACGGCGGAGGCCAGCAGACACAGACGTTTGCAAATACGTTCGCCCACTTTGGCCCAAACGTCATATTGTGACTGCGCCTAAAAAGAAGACGTGAAATTTCAGTTAGTTTTCCAGAAGGCACATGGGAGACTTGAGCCTAGTTCTGGTCTGTTTTCTTGTATGAAAATCCTTCTCTGTTCCACTCCACTATGGAGTTGTCTTGCGGTGCACAATAAATTTTGCAGAGAGCCAATATTACAAAAATTACATCACTGTCCAAGTTCTTATGGATCCGAGTGTATAATGGATTACAGGGGCTTGCATGTGTTATAATCCACTACAAGCATGATAACGCTCTGCGAGGCCAGTTGTCACAGTAGTATATAATGATTGTTTTTGTATGAAAGGTAATAATGTCTTATGAGCATCCCACTGCAGTCACGATGGCATGAGTCAGAACCACACACTATTCTTTATTGTTACTGAAAGAATCATAATATTCATAAGGCTTTACAACCATTCATGCAAAATGATAATGATCATGAAATTGCACTTTTTATGCCCTGACACTGCACTACACAGTGTCAGTGTAGCTTACCATGGTGGAGTTTATTGTTATTTATTGAGAAAATATTAACCTTTGGCTTCATTTTCATTTGCACAAAGGAGTTTCCAGTGTGGACACTAATATGCAAGTGAACAGAAGTTGCAAACTTACATATTTCAACAAACTAACACACAAACTTTAAAGCTGTACTCAGAGGAAAGCTTTTTAACTCAAGTCTAAAGGTCTTTGTGACATTATAGAGCAGGCTGAGGTTAAACTCAGATTTTTGATGTTTATAAAGTCGCAAGACTCATTCTTGAAATACCCATAAAGAGATGAAGGGAAAATCTTTCCCTTAATGTTACAGAAACGCTCTCTGCACCCTATCACTAGCTTTCTCTAACTCCTTCTGGCCTTCTCTATAATCCCCCAACAGCACTCTCAGAGAAACCATCACATCTGTGGTGCTCTTTCTCGGCATGCAGACGGTTAAGTGTTGACTATCACAGTTTATTTCATTTTAATAAATGTGATTATGACTGCTTGTGTTGCCTCTGGTCTCAGATGAAGAAGAAGTTGACTGGAATAACCAAAGAGCACGAGGCTCTGTTCAACTTCGTTGAACAAAACAAACCGATTTGCACAGAGAAAGAAAAACAAAAGGTACATTATTACTATACTTATTCATCACTGTGCGTCCTCTGTGTATTATTCATGATCTGTGAGAGAAAGCGGTTATTATTTTTCTGACTGCAGATGCTTAACAGGCTGACTAAGTCAGCAGAAACGCAGGCGCGGGTGGACGAGGAGTACTTTGGTATCAACATGGAGGGTCATCAGATAAGACTCAAGTGGGAAAACACACTGAAAAGCTGCTTCCAGGTGAAATTTTCACATTGCAGGCATTTACATTTGCAGTCAAAAGTTTACATACACTCATTATAGGCATGAATATCATGGTAATTTTGGGATGTTAATGATTTTTTTTTTTTTGAACTGTTCTTTTGCCAGGGTGGAATGATTGTACAGCATAGATCATTAATGACTCTGCACAGCTTTGAATTTATTTTAGATCTTCTCTAATCCACACAGGGTCAAAATTATATATACAGGTTCAAATATATACATACACCCCCACTAATGTTTGGGGTTTTTTTGTGATCAATTTTTTATTTATGGAAAACATGTTAATGAGAAGGACAGCAAGTGTACAAATGCCATAATATTTCAAGTTCCACTCAGGAGAAACAAATATTATTCCAAACAAGGGAAAGAAAAAAGTAAATAAATAGGTAAATAGTGGCAGAAATACACAAAAATACAAACAAACAAAATAAGAACAAATTAAGAATAAAAATAAATGTTAACACCCGAGACACACCCTACCCTCGCCCCCAGGACCGCCTCTCCTCTACAATATCATGCCAAGAGTCTTTGTAGGTTAGTTAAAAGTGACTAGCAAGCCACCATCACCGCCTCTTTAGCTCCGTGGACTCGGGCAGTCGACAACTCCAAATACACAATGTCCAAATATGTTAGAGTCCATGCACGAACAGAAAGTGATTGCTGGGGTTTCCAACGTGTAGCCACCAGTTTCTTTGCTGCTGTTAGGCCAGCTAACAGCGCTCGTTTCTTAATTAGGGTCAGTCCCAGGTTGGACAAATCGTCCAAAATTAGTGCAGTGGGAGAACAAATCTCAAATTGATCTCAAATATCTTAGAAAGGTTAGAAGCGATCATCTTCCAGAATCCAGCGACAGGAGCACATTCCCAAAACATGTGAAAATAACTACCAGTCACTTTCAACGAGCAATAGGATCACCAATGACTTTCATTAGATGGAGCTTCCTAGGCGTTAAATATACTCTATGTATAAAATTGTAATGGATTTGCTGATGATCCTGATTCCTGGATGCTGGACCTACATTCAACCATACCTTGTTCCAGTCAAATGCTGGGCTCAACTCTGGGACGTCTACCCTCCACAAAGCGTCCAATGCCAGGGGTTTGCAAGAATGTTGCGATAAGAACCGGTAGATTCTAGAGACTAAGCCACTAGTGCCTCCAGTGTGGTACAATACTTTGTAAAATGGGTGGGATGTAAGAGAGCTCTGCAAAGGAACACCACTCGCTTTTAAAGCCGATCTCAACTGTAAATAAAAGAAAAAGAAGGAACGTGGAGTGTCGTACCTAGCGCAAATGTCCTGAAATGAGAGTAAGCCCTCGTTCCCATAGATATCACCAAATAGGGCGGTCCCCAATTAGCAGTCTATCATTAATGAATAATGGCAAGTGCAAATCCCACCCAGAAGAGCAGCCACATAGCTTTGCTACCTTCCTCCAAACTAAAAGTAAATGCGACATAATAGGGCCAAATTTCAAGCGGCATTGAGGTAGGGGGGTTTGAATACAGAAAATTAACAAAAGAATATGGTGCCATCAGCCTCTCCTCTAAAGCTCGCCATGACACCTGTGCATCGGAATGGAACCAGGTTAGTAGAGGTCTGAGTGTGAAGGCCCAGTTAAAAAGTCTGAAATTTGGAAGGGAAAGCCCGCCAGCCTCTCTCCCTCGCTGCATCGTAGTGAGTTTGATGCGTGGTCTTTTGCCGCACCAGAGGAATTTTGTTATCGCTGATTGTAGTTTATTCCAATATTGAGGGGAGGGAGAGAGGAGGAGCATTGAACTGATGAAATTGACTCTGGGCAAGATGTTCATTTTGATTATGGCTACCCTGCTACGAAGTGAATTCGGCAGATTAAACCATCTATCCAGATCTGCAGTGATTTTGTTAAGTGTATTGCCAAAGTTTTGTTTAATTATTGTCTGTATTGAAGATGAAATGTCTATCCCTAAATAGACAAAGTTTTTAGTAACTGGAATAGAGACAGGGATAGAAGCGTTACACATCTGCTGGTTTAGCGGCAGGAGAGCTGACTTCTGCCAGTTAATTTTAAAGCCTGATAGCTTGCCATAATGTTCAAAGATTGATAGCATATGGGGAATACATTGTGCTGGATTGTCAATATACAGTAAGACATCATCAGCATATAATGAGACATGATGATGCGTACCTTGGATGGAGATCGGAGAGAGCGTGGGCGCGCAGCGGATGGCCTGTGCCAAGGGTTCGAGGGAGAGGGCGAACAATAATGGGCTCAGAGGGCAGCCTTGTCTCGATCCTCTTGAGATAGCAAAAGATCGCTGCAAGGGGAAGCTCGAACCGATAACTTGAGATGAGGACGAGGTGAGTAAATTGCAGAAGTCAAAATATACACGCGAAATATAATGCGGTGGTGCCGGAGCCTCCAATCTAAGCAGCCATCTTGCTCGGCGTCATCACGTGACCCCCAGCTCTAGCTTTTTGCTAATGTTTAAGATGGAGCAACTGGGGAAGTGTGACGTCATATAGAATCAATATTCCATTCAAGGGATTCCGTCATCTGGTCTAACCAATCCAGTCAATAGTTGTGCATAGTTTAATAGGCCATCGAGTATATTTATACAATTCAGAATATTCAATTTATTATTGATGAAGAAAAGCTGCAGGATTCTATGATACATCTTTTGAAATGGTGTGCCGGTGTAGTACAAGATAAAATTGGCTTTGGCAGACAAAAGTATTTTAGTATATTTCAGAGCACAGTATTTTATTTTGAGACATTTCATAGCATTGGTGTTTTGTAGTTTATTTTGATACATATTGCAATTTGATTTATTTCTTCCTTTTTTAAATTTATTTTGATGTATTTTTGGCCATTTCTGGTGGGGCAGAATTTCATTGGGGTCTAGACAAAACAGGGTTTTCTATAATTAAACATGAAGGGAAAAGGGTGTGGGGGGGAGGGTAAAGAATCAGACAGCAGTGAGAAAAGTCTGAATAATAAATCAGAAATGTCTGAATTATTCAAAAGGTTGAGCGCATTGGTGCACGCACCAGAGAGTGAAAAAAAATTAGACAAAGAGAAACTGAAGAAAAGTAACAGAAAGCAGTGATAAGACAAGACAAAAGAAAACTTTAATACCCAGTAGAAAACAGTTACTGAGAATGTTTTTATCCACACGAGAAGGGCTCGATCTGCTGTGGGTTTCCCTCCTGCCCTTCCTCTCCGTGCCGTACCGTGCAGGTTTGCTTTCCCCTCAAAGCTCACAGACACACACACACACAGATGCAGAACAAGACAAGAAAAACAGCCAGCAACAGCGACTTTGTGGGGGTATTCAAATGCTATCTGCTGTGACAGGGTCTGCCAGAGTCCACGCTCCGTCACATCCAAAGACAACACGCACGCTAAAAATGGAAGTCAGAGATCAGTCGTCCAATGGGCAGGAGGGCAAAGCAAAACATATCTAATGGACTGTGGATCAGGAATGGGACTATGAAAAATGTCTTTGTTGCGGTTAGTGTGAACCACACTGGATTCAAAATGTTTTTATTCTGTCTTAGATGACACACAGCGCAGGCACAGACACTTTAACGAGCTTTGATGTTGGAGGTTATCTTTGTGTTTACTCCGCTGTTGTGTTTGTGCTCATCACAGGCTGCACATGTTTCTCCTTGACAGCTTCAGTTCAGGGTTCTCCTCAAACAGTGGAATAAGGGCACACAGAGTTTTGATCTGATTTGGACCAGTCTTGGTAGAATGATTGAGGGTCAGCCACGTTTTGGAGCCAATATGGATTAGACAAGGTGGAAGGGCTGTGTGCTAGTCAGTGATAAGGTGTTTTAATGTTGGACAGAATAGATCAAATGTCAAGGCCACAGAACCATATACAACCCCAAATCAGAAAAAGGCGGGATGATATGGAAAATGCAATTTATTAATTTTTTTAAATGCAGTGATTTTTACATTTTCTTTGAGCTTTATTTCATTGCAGACAGTATGAACCAAAGATATTTCATGTTTTGTGTGGTCAACTTTATTTCATTTGTTAATATACATCCATTCCTGCATTTAATCACAGAATTAATTCACATGATTCAGTGTTAAACATGTAAGGCACGGCTGTTGGCCTCTCTAAGTGACCCTTATATTATTTTTGAAACCTGACATGTAAAAGATTTCAGGTTTTTTGAATAGTTTGCTGGTATCAACAGCCATGCATTCCTGGCATTTGAGAAGTTGCAAAGATTTTCCACCCACCTGTCGAAGGGTGGACAGTGAAATCTGTCGGGTGACATGTGAATCTGAATGGGACCAATAAATTACAAGACACACTGGTCTCCTGGGCCAACTAGCAAAACCCCTTAATGTCTACCCCTTCTTTTGGTCATGAAATCTGGATGGTGACCAAAAAGAAGGTGATCATGCATACAAGTGGCTGAAATGAATTTCCTCTGAAGTGAACTGGACTCGATATTACAAAAACGGTAAAGAGCTCTGATGTGTTACTTTTGTGTGTTGAAAGGAATCAGTAACAATGGTTCAGGCATCTTATGACAATGCCCTTGAAGACTTCCCTGTGGACATTTTCCAGACAGGCTCAACTTGTTAGAGACCTTGAGGTAGACCCACAACTAGCTGGAGGAACGATATATCAGGACTGGTCTAGGGATACCTTGAGTTGGTGGACACGGGTGGGAAAGTTATACCTTTGCTAGGTCACACAGAACCTGGTTTCTGATAAGCAGTGTAAAATTGATGGATGGGTAATTTTTGATTCATTAACAAGCCAGACAGACAAGCAAAAGCAGTAAATAATAGTAAATAAAAGTAAATACTTTCCTGTGAGGTAAATAAGTGTACTTGTGGCACTGAAACCACTCAGTGTCAGAACAGATGCTTATATATGTGTAAGTCACATTTTTATTTTTATGTTTCACAGGTCCTGCAACTTACATTTCAAGGCAACTTATATTAGAAAAAATACTGCATTATCATGTATGGCCACAGGATGGCACTGTCTGCACATGTGACAAGCTGCTCCTGTGATCTGAAGTAGCGATCTGAAAGAGGTCATGTGATTCACACTCTAGAGCAGAAGGTGGCTGTAATGCACCATTAAGCTGGATGCCAACCACCATAAAACAAGAAGAAGAAGATCTGAATGAAGAGGACATGCTGGTCTTAGAGAACGAATGAAACTCATAAATCATGCTCTCAAACTGAAAGACCGTGCTTTTGAATAAAGAGAGGGAATAACCTAACCTTCATACTACTCTGCACTCCACTTGTTTGCACTTTGTGGGACAGCCAGAACAGCAACGAGGAGGACAGCTAGGCTAAGGTAAGGCTAGCAATAATGTTTTAAAAACATAGGAGTTTCAAATTTTTAATTACATTTCGTGAAGTAAACATGCACACGTTTAGCTCTGAACAGACGTTTTCGTCTGTTCAGTGGTGACAACAAGCAGTTTACTCTTTGAGTTCTTTGTGCCTTGTACAATAACATTAATTAGGCTTCTGCTCGCTAATGCGGTGTTTGTTCGGTGTTTGCATTATAAATAGCGCTCTGATTAAATAAATTTTGCTTCTTGTTGCGTGAAGCAATAGCACCACGTTTCCAAAATAAATGTGACTTATACACCGATGCAACTTGTGTTTTTTTTCCTCTTCATGATCCAGCAGATGCGAATAATGCTCTGGTGCAACATACAGTCCAGAAAATATGGTAAATTTAATCTGTGGATGAACAAATTTTTAAAAAATCTCTGTGACAGTCACCTTCAAATTACTGATTGAATTTTAAAAAAAGATAAGAGTAGTTTATATAATATTTATATAATATTGACCAGGTGTTGGTGTGAGTACTTACCCTGCTTGGTTAACCCCAATACATGTACATGGAGGATCAAAGAGATGTGAGCTATTGTTTAGACAGCTAGAACTTATATTTATGATAAATTTATCATATTTGACATTTTTTGTGGACAAGGCTGCTTGGTGGAAGAACATAACAGAGTGCGCAGATGTTTGAGGAACAGCGTGTGAACCTTTGAGCGCCCTCCAATGTTGACTGTGCGGCCATCTCTTCAATGCAAAAATTAGGCTGATTAGACACCAAAGAACCAATACCCGGGCTATGAATTTGTGTTTCCTACATGCTACATCTCCTGCAGAGGTTTGGCCTCTTCTGATTAGTTGCCCTTTTATCAGACTATTGGTTGGTAGTGTGAATGGTTGGTAGCGTGATGTTGGCTTATCGCTGCTATCCTAAATTTGGCACCTTGTTGAGATTTAACATTGCTTCAATCAGAGTCCAAGCCCATTTGACTTGGAAAACTGTGATAAGAATGAGGAACTACGACGAGAACTATCAGTAAATAGCACTGAATTCAAACGTTATCTGTAGTTATGGGCAGAAATAGAACAGCGTTATTGGCGCCGCCATCTTATGAGGGAGCTACGAAAGCAAAACGTGTTGTGCAGTAGTGGCCTGCGCAAATTTAAAGGTAAAATAAATACGTTTATAGTTAGGCATGTTTAATAAAAGTCAGATGAAAATAAGGGAATATTTTTAATATGGCCTATTTCACAAGAGAAGATGCATTTTCTGTATTCTGTGCCGCTGTTTACATCACAGATGATTCCTTAACAATATGGCTGCCAACATTTTTTAGCCTTGTGAATGTCTGAAACATCTTGCTACAGTGGCATCTAATGGCCAAAAGCATTTCTCGCATGCATAAAAAGTGATGTAAAGAAAAAGAATCTTTTATTGTGAATTTTTAACATTTGTCTAGTTTAGAAAATCCTTTGTTCCTATATCAACACTCATGCTATCTTCCAATTTGAAAGTTACTCTTCCCAGAATGATGACTGCTATGATGACTCTACTGATTGTGGAACAGGACTGTAAACAAGCGTGTGCGCTATCCCATGTGTGTGTGCTGGTGGGCGGAACTGAACAGCCAATCAGAAGAGGCCAAGCCTCAGCAATAGATATGGCATGTAGGAAAAACAAATTCACACCTGGGCCAAAAAATTAACAGCACGCTGATAAAAATAGTGCTCGTCCATCATCATTGCGATGGACGAGCACTATGAAGGTCATTGGAGTGTAGTGGAACATGTTGATGGCTCCTTGCTTGTACAGATTTCCTATGTCTGATTTCATTGTGTGTTTGTGATAGATAACTGTAGTGTTAGGCGTCAGTTCAAAATGTACGATCAATTCACAATTTGTAAATCCTATCATACCATCATGAGGTTATAAAAAATTAAAAGTTCACATATTAAATAAAGTCATAATAACACGCTTACTTGGCAGTCAAAACAAATTAAAAAGACAATTTTCTTTGGATGAACCAAAGAGAAAAGGATGAACCAAAGAGAAAAGGGGGACACCTATAGTGCCAATTTTATTTTTATTTATTTTTTTGTGTGTGTAATGCTTAATTTTATTCTTTTGTTTTGGGGACCTGCATGCGGGCTGGGGACTCAGCCTTTCTTAGGGGTGATCCAAAGAAAAAAGGTTGGGAACCACTGATCCAGAGAAGTCGTCATGCATGGCTTGGTAGAAATTCCAGGCTGTATAAGGAGCTGAGAAAGTGGTCTGTCATGGCACTGAGGGTAGACACACCATCTGTGGTCTAGTGACCTTTGACCTGCTTACAGAGGAATTGAAGCACTGCATTCATCCAAGCCTACACCTCATCCCATCACGGTCATGGCAAGGTCCTGACAAATGACTGCTGTACTGTTCCATTGGGCTGGCTACATTAAGCAGTTGTATGAGGCTGATCCTCCTCCAAGGATGTTGCACATCACTGGTGTCAGAGTTCTGTTGACCTTCCAGTCAGCTACAAACCATTACATCTCAGATTGCAAAGGTGGTGAAACAGCTGAGGGTGGGGAAAGCAGCATGGATGTGTGGTACCAGATTATGGAACACTTTTCCTGAAGGATCCTTAGGTCAGGTAATGTCTGAAAGCATGCGCTGGTGCAGCGCGTTGCTGCATCGACCATACTATAGAACCGCCTTGAGTCCTAGATGGCAACACCCCAGACAGACAACCGGTCCATCGCCACCTCTCAAAAGTAGCCATCTATCTGCTGCAGCCAAGTGAACCATGACTGTACCCTTGGGCGTTTCCAGTTGATGGGGTCCTCAACACTGAGACACTTGTGTGCTGGTTCATGTCCAGAGAAAGGTGTCACGTGACCAAAATGCCGTAGCTGATGTTCCCTCACGATACAAGCAATAAGCCTCATATGTCCTGTTAGCAAAGCTATATATACTAAACATATCCCTACTGATGCTGTGATTGAGTTTAGTGACAAAATTAGTTTGAGAAGTTAGGGTGATTAATGATCCAGTATCAGTGTAATGCACTGTGGTATTATCGCGATATTTTTTTTAAATCACAATCTGTTGATCATTGAGCACATGATGTATTCTCTCAGTATTTTTAATTTTAAATAAATTTTAATTCAATTTATTTATACAGTGCCAAATCACAACATAAATTACCTCAGAGTACTATACACAAGTAAGTTCTACACCCTACCCACCCCATGAGCAAGCACATTGGAGACAGTGGTAAGGAAAAAGATTGACAGAACATTCAATAACAGAAATGTTGCAGCTAAATAGACCGGGACTCTAATTGTTGATGCTGCATGTTGCATAAGCAAGACCAAGTTATCTTCTTTTATTTTTTTTTTATCACTTGTTTTCTTCTTTATCAGCAGAAATTTGACAACTTTGCTTTCAAACTGAAATATTGGTGTAGTAGCAAAAGCAACATCTATAGGGTAATATTTTAGGAACAACTTGATGATGATGAATATCCACATATAAATTTCATATTAAAGTCAAAGGGGTCGTCGGGTAAAATCTCATGTAATTCACTGTTTATAGTTATATGTGGTTGGGTTCTCAAGTTAAAAGTCCTGCAAGTCTCATTTAGTCCTTTGATGGCAGATTTTAGTCTTCTGTGTGAAATGTCGCTGAAGTCCACATCTGAACGTCTGCTTGCTCTGCGACCAAAACATGATGGAACATCACAACGAGGTGTTTAATTTTGTGCACTCTCCTTGATACTCTTCAGATCTTTAATCAGATGAGTCAGGACAGCTTAGTGATTATGCATCCGTTATTGTTGGGATCCGATGCAACAGCAGATGCAGAGAAAAATCCTTCTATTCACTAAGACTTTAAGTGTAGCTTATTTTTTATTTTCCCTACTAAGTTATGTGTTGATGCATGCGTTTGCTGGATTCTTAGTAGAATTATTCAAAAAGTAAGTAAGTGATTTTTCACCAAACATGTTAAGAAGGTTGAACAGAAAGCAGAATATTTTCTGTTCTCTGAGACGTTCCTTAAAATCCTGCCAAATGTAACTTGAGCTTGACACATGGGAGCATTAGCTGATGTTTTGTACTCCATAGAGATGCTGCCTCAGTCAAGGTTGTTTCCTGAAGATGGTTTTGGAATAGAAAAGATATTGGGACATTGACAGAGAACAGACAATGTTCTCTGGATGTTACTGAGATACAATTATATCCATAAATATTTGGACAAGTTTTTTTTTTTGTTTTTTTTCATCACAAGATGGGCTCAGTCAACTCACACAGAAGTAGGAAAAAAAACATTGGACAAAGTAAACATTTCGCATAACATTTAAGTCATTTAAAGGAGAACTGACATTTTTCAACAGAGGCTCTATTTTTATAGCCTGGCTCCGCCCTCCTACGTACTTCCGCTCAATTTTCATTTCCCTTCAGTACTCAGTCTGGGTTTTCGGTAGATTCTTGCGTTTTCTCCGACCAATTTTTGGTCGGTCCAATCAGCGAACAGAGGGCGTGGCTGAGAACGATGACGTTGAGGTCGTGCGCCAGTGTGAGTTGTAGTTCAGTAATGGCGGCGGAGAAAGATGCGAGCGAAGCTATTCGCTCCGTTGTGGCAACGCTGCCGAATATCCAGAAATTAAAGCCGGAGCAAGAACAATCTTTGCTGAGTTTTGTTGGTGACCATGATGTTGTGGCCCTCCTCCCCACGGGGTTCGGGAAACGTTTGATTTTCCAGCTCGCTCCGTTAGTGGTGAAGGAGTTGGCTAACGCGAACGCTAGCGATG
>OMMV01225758.1:0-14166 GCA_900302635.1 Chatrabus melanurus | reverse complement strand
TACAAAAATTGAAGCAACTTTAACATTTGACCCCTGTACAAACTGAAATTGACCTTTGTCACCATTTTTGCTGTTTTTGCCCCATAACTCCATAACATTCAGTCACAGATAGTCCAAACTATACCTTTTTAGAATCGTTATGATCAGGCGAATAATATGGTATATGTTTCAATATGATTGAAGGATTCTACATTTGTCCGGATGCCATCTTGGAAAATATGGTGGCCATCTTGGATTTTCATGTGGCCAACGCCCTTTTTGAAGAGAGCAGGTCCTGGAGAATATCTGTGCCAAATTTCATGCTTGTGTCACCATCTGAACGATTGTTGCAGTTATCCGCTGCACTAACTGTCATGGTCACAGATGTAATCCAGAGCTTCACATGCAGTATATCGCTTAAGCCTTGGTCCCAACCGGCTGTACGGGCTCCTATGGCCTGTTTACATCCAAATTTTGTGCAGAATCTCATGTGCCACGCACGTCCTTCTTGCGAAATTTCGAGGTTGCAGACAGCCCGTAAGCACGTACGGAGGATGTTGGACATGTCCAACAAACTCTACGAATTCAGCGAGGCCGCAAGTGTAACTTGATCCCCTCACAAGGGGTTCGCAGCTTACGTCATCACAGACAGCTTACGTCATCACGAGTGTGTGTGGCAAGTGTGATGCAAAAGTGACGCAAGTGTGACTTACCTTTGCCGTGCGTTGCATTCTCTTCATAAGTGGTGAGTGCGTGCCATGTACGCATGTAGCAAGACAAACTCAAGATGTGAGTACGATCTCCAGGCAATCACACGTTGCAATTAGCGTCCCTGCTTGAAAGGACATCTCACATGGCCCCTGCGACTTGCAAGGCAGACTTACACCAAAGCCCTTGCAACCTCCTCTACCTTTATGACCTCCACGGCCTCCACGGCACCCACAATTCGCAGGGGACATACAATCCCAAAATTCGTGCGTCCAGTTGGGACCAAGGCTTTAGCCATCGTGCTGCCACAGAATGAACTGTGAACAAGGCCTTAAAAAAGCTTTCTATACAAGAGCTGCAAGAAAGTTGTATGATTGAAACAATGTTGCAATTTTGTTTTTCAACAGATGTGGTTCCCGTGGGGTAAAAATTATATTGTCGATAGGTTCCCGTGGGGATTGCCATGGAAGCCAAAAAGGGGCATAAGATGTGTCTGTGTGTGTGCGTGCGCACACGTGTGTGTGTCTGCTCAAAGATGCCTGCATGTTGAGGTGTGGGAAAGGAGTGTATAAATGTACCTGAACTCCGTTTTATACACTAATTGTAGTCCTACCCATTCATTTCCAATGACCATCATTTTTGACCGGGAACACCATGGTTGTATACAAGGTCAATAAAACACACAAATTTTTATAAAAATATTTCAAATCATGTGTTCAAATGACATGTGTGAACAAAGTCATGGAACCTTATGACAAACAGATGAAATTTACTGCACTTTTTTGGAGAGAAAATTTGTAAATCGGTCAGACTTGACTGGAACACAACAGGAGGGTTAATGCTTGCGGACATATAGGAGCATTAACCCTCCTGATATGTCCGCAAGCATCGTACGTACTAATGCACGTACAAACACTGCGCTTACTTTAGCCTTTAAATATCAAATTCAAAAGCAATCCTTGTGTTTTATTATGAGTCAAACTATGCGTGAGTTCAACCACAGCTGTTTGTAATTTTTAATAATTGATCCAGCATCCACTAACCATCCAGCAGGTGTCAGACACAGCTACGGGATATTACATAAGTAAAACAAAGTTGCTTTTTCGATTGATGTGGTGCATTAAATTTCACCAGATGCAACAGGGTTTGTTCTCATATGCTTTTTTTTTTTAATTTGGTGAATTACAAGTTGATATGATTCATGGTTTTTGAGTTATTGTCTACACAAACTGGCTGGGAAGGACTAACATCTACATTTTTGGTGTACAAAGCCGTAAGCCGTTACCAATGCAGGGAATTTCTGTATATTAAAAGACATAGAAGTGTTCCCTCTTGAGGAACAAAATCTTGATCACTATCCTACTGTATGCAAAGTTATTACTTGTCAATTACTACCAACCTACAAATATCTATGACATGCTTTAAACTAACCCCTTTTTAGCCAGATTTCTTTGCAATAGAAAATTAATTTTTTTTTTTTAAAGATATCACCAGTCTGCCTTATGCAAACAACCTGCAATTCTGACTGGGCACAGTTTTCCTGTAGTGAAAGACTCTAACACAATATTATATGAACCCAGTTTGGATTTTAACTGGAAGACATTCAGATAATTAATGGTTAAACTATGTGATCACTCCACCACTCATGTTTCTCATGAATTCATCCTGTTCTCATCTTTACAGTAATTACAGAGATGAGTAACTCATAGGGATCTAGATAGAAAATTGGACAGATGGGGGGAACCCCAGACTCCTTTACCTGGTAAACATATTTAAGATATTGATGCAATTACAGCATGACTATTTGCATTTCTTTTACATAGATTTCTGCATATTTAGGACTCCTCCATATCGCTACTCACCTTCTGGGTGTTCTTTGCTTCAGCTACAGTGGGACTTCTCTGTTCCAGTCTGTCCTTGACTGTTCTCAGGCCAGCTTGGATCTCAGACAGCTTAGCCCCGAGCCTGTGAACCGGACCGCTCCTCTCCACTGCCTCGCCCACCTGGCAAGCCAATCCGGTAAAATGACAGTAAGAAACACACACAGCACTGTGCAAATGCTTTAGGCGCATTTAATGTCTCCAAAAAATATTTAAATAAATATAATTACGATGTATAAAAACTTTTTATCTTTAAAATTACATAATTTCTTTTAGGGAAAAAAACGACAGTTTCTTTTAAGTGGTTTGCTGCAATTTAAAAGAAAATCAGGTTGTATTTTAAATCAGGTTTTTACAATCATTTTAGTATTGAGTGATCACAGGCAACTGTCTTTGCATTGCTATATTTACATAAACACGATTTTTTTTTCCTCAATTTGAAAATCACATTGGTAGCTTGCAAGTTTCGTTAGTGAAATAGAAATTTTTTTTTAATTTGAGTTGAACCATTGATATCAGTTTAAAAAAATAATAGTTAAGAGAAAATTTTATTGCAGTTTTAAAAGGTCACTTTTCTTCCTCTCATTACTATAACTGTCTCAGCTATTCCCTTAAAGCAGCTGGCCGAGTTCTGCACTGTTTTCCAGTGTGGCGACTTGGTGCAGCTCATGAGTGGCCCGGCGGGAGGTGGATTTCGGCACGCTGACTGGAGTGGCTCAGCACAAGTCAGAAAAGGTCGGTTAAACTTGTATAAGTTTTGAACATGTTCAAAAGTTAAGGACGTTCGATCAGACTCGTAGCTGCCTCGGCTTGACTCATTCGCAGCTCAGGGTGGGTCTGTGCAGGCTCAGCACAACTCTGTGAACTCAGAAAGCGTTACCTCACCCTATCTCAAGTTGAGTACTAGTTCACCTGAAGTGTACACCAAGTTCACCTGGAGTTACGCCGTGTTGCACCAGGCTTGCCACGTGCTGTCCTGAGTTGAGTGCCAGTTGGCCCAAGTTGGCTGGGAGTTTGACAAAGTTCATTTTTCTGATGTGTGCTGAGCTGTGTCAAGTGGTGTGCCTGATCTGGTGTATTGTACTTGGCACCGAAATTGGCCAGGTGAGAGCTCCTTGTGGAAATTAGTCAAGGTGTGTCAACTTGTAACTCAGCCCATTATGGTGCAAAATTGAATCATTCATCTGTCTTTAAGCTAAATTGTTGCAAATTAAATTTATTTTGTCATACCTTTTCCTCGACTTGCTTTAGCGATTGTGTGACTTCCTGCAATTGGCCTTCAATCTCAGCAGGGACCAGAGTGTACTTGTCAGAGTACTTCATCTTAAGACTCTCCATGATGCGCTGGAGCAAAGCCTTCTGGGTACACAGCTGGCTGTGGACTTCCTGCAAGAAGAAAGGTGTAGATGCCAGTTACATGGATGACAAAACAAAGAGAAAAAAAAACATTATTATAGTGTTGGAAAGCTCACAAGGGGAAAAAAAAACCACGAACACCATTAAGTGCTCCTCACTTAAAAGAACCAGTTTAAATCACTTCACCTTTACAAGAGAAATATTTTCTCAGCATACAAATTACTGAAGCTCTGCCTGTTTCTGTTTATCAGTCAGCTGACTCTCCTGTGCTGCTTTCATGAAACAGAGCCGACCTTTTCAAGTCCTTCATTCCCACCAATGGACTGACGGGCTTCACCTGAGATTCACTCTCAATCTACACTGAAATTGAAACTGTTCAAATCCAGTACAGAATTGTGAGAAACAACACAGGAGACCACCTGTGTCTGAAGCTCTGATGAAAGGGGATGAGCATCTTTGATGGAATACCGTGTGTAAGAAAGAAACAAAAGAAAGGAGGAACAGTGGGCATGGGGAGACCGTTTGTGTCCAGTTAAGGGGAGGGATCAACGTGCATGTGTGTATGTATGGAAGCATTTCTATCTTTGTGAGGAAGATTCTCAGGACTTTCAGATTTTTAGACCTCAATTAGAAATACTGGAAAACAAGGACAATTTTTGAGAATTTTTCCCGATAAGGAGAACGTTTGGAATTTTTCAAGATGGTTCATTTTTATATTGTAAAGCTATTTGTAAAAATAAGGACAATTTTTTGAAAATGAAGACATTTGTGGAAAGTGAGGGTACTTAAGAATCAGAGGACATTTGATGATATGTAAACTGGAAACCAGTCCAGACTCTACCTCACACCTTGGCCAAAATGTGCTTGAGAAGACCTTAGTCCTCTGTGATCTTCATCTAAACACATGGATTATTTTGTGGTGGCCAAGCGGTTAAAGCAATCGCTTTCAGTGCAGAAGGTTCCCTGTTCAAGGCCACCCCTACCCATTCTCCATGTAATGTGGAGTTGCGTCAGGAAGGGCATCCGTGTAAAACTTGTGCCAAATCAACATGCACATCCATATGGGATCTGCTGTGGCAACCCCGAGTTGAAATTGGGAGAAGCTGAAAGGACTTACTATGAATTAACATTTTTGGGAAATGGAAGTCTTGTTTGGAAAGTAATGACATTTTGTCAGTCCTCACTCTTCTTCACATTTAAGACTTGTAATTAGGCTGGAATAAGGTTTATTTTCAGGATTAAGTTAAGAAATAAGGTGACAAAGAAAGAAGTAACCCTTTCAGAGTGGAAAACTGTTCTTTGTATAGGTACTCTAACAAAATGTCAAGTGATTGATGGGCTCCAGCCCTCCGTGACCCTTAACTGGAATAAGTGGATTCAGAAAATGGATGGATGGATGTCACATGATTGGCTGTGTCATTATTGAGGGGTTAGCAGCACCATCTAGTTACCACATTAACACTATTAAAACATAAACTCATCACAGGAAAAGCTACCAACCCCCCTGTGAATATTATAATTTACTGTATAATAAGAACAATAATAATTATCAATGTACTTAGAATAACTATAATAATAAATAATAACATGCAAAGTGGCCACTTCACACATCCACCAATGGGAGCACATCCAATGACTCTCTTGAGGGCGAGTGACCTTAACAATACCTCGCAACAACATGTCTTCTACGTTTCAGCTCAACAGCCCCTATTTTTTGTATCAGTAAAAATAATCCCACTGTGCAGGGTTAGAATTTGGATTCTCAAACCACTTGATGAGTGGTGAAACAAGTTGCTCAGTTGTGTTTCACTCAATGTCAACATGTCTTTTAAGGGTATAAACATATTTAGCATCAAGTTGTAACGGTCATTATTTGGAGTAGAAAATGAACGAGAGGAAACTCATGATGTTCATGAGTGTCCTCACAAGTATAGAAGCATGCAGGTGTGTGTCCTCATTGAATGACGTGACCACAACAGCCACCTGAAAGATCCACTTACAACGCAAAACAAAAGGTGTCCGGTACAAGAGGAAAGAGGGGGTAAGCAGTGGTCAGGTCACAGGACCCACTGCAGGGAGGAGGGAAGTGTGTGTGTGTGTGTGTGTATACGCATGCACAAAGAAGGGATGGAGTGCTTAGGGTGAAGTTGACCTCTGCTCATGTTTTCAGACAAAGTGGAGACTGATTCTTTTGGCTTTGTGTGCTGACAGACATCAACATTAAACACAAAACGGATTTCAGGCTTGAAGCCAAGCCAACGGTTAGATTCAGATGTTTCCTATTTACTGCACAGCCAGTGTCATGCTAGCTTCACTACAGTTACAACTGCTGTACTTGATACAGATTTCTCACTTGAACAGAAAACTGATGATGTAATTTGCCTGTTTTAAAGCTACACCGTGCATATGTAATATTTTGCAGTGGAAATGTATGTTACCATATTTTCTGGATAAGTTGCAGATTTTGTTTTTTGGTTTTTTTGCTAGTTTTGCTGATATTTCGAAGTAACTTATATATGAAAATATACTGCATTATCATCTATGGCCACACGATGGCACCATCTACATGCGGTGAACAGACATTTTTGTCTGTTCAGTGGCTACAAGAAGCAATAAACTCGAGTTCTTTAGTCTCCAACATTCATTCATTTTCTATACCGGCTTACTCCAATTAAGGGTCACGGGGGGTACTGGAGCCTATACCACTGGCCATTGGGCGAGAGGCGGGGTACACCCTGGACAGGCCACCAGTCCATCGCGGGTCCACATAAAGACAAACAAACACATTCACACTCACACCTACGGTCAATTTAGAGTCACCAATTCACCTAACCTGCATGTTTTTGGAAGTGGAAGGAAGTCGGAGCACCTGGAGGGTATCCACGCAAACACGGGGAGAACATGCAAACTCCACACAGAAAGGACCAGGTCGGAAACTAACCTGGGACCTTCTCGCTGTGTAGCAACAGCGCGAACCACTAAGCCACCGTGCCGCCCTAGCCTCCTGCAATAACATTAAATAGCTCATTAGCTTCAGCTCACTAATGCAGTGTTTGCGTTGCAAATAGATAATGCGGCGATTAAATAAATTTTGTTTCTTGTTGCATGAAGCAGTAGTACCTCGTTTCAAAAATAAATGCGACTTATAGGACTTATAGACCGGTGCGACTTATATATGTTTTTCCTCTTCATGACACGTTTGGACAGATGCGACGAATACTCCAGTGCGACATATAGTCTGGATGGTAGTATTCAAATGTGTTCAAAAGAGCACAATGTTGTTTTGCAAATACCAGTCACACAGCAAGAGAATAATGGAACATAATTATACTATAGTTAGAAAAATCGATAATAAACTTTTTTTTAAATGAATAATTAATTCAGTTGACCTGAAGTAGCTGTCCCAAGTTTAATGAATAAAAACCCATTCCTCTTTGCTTTTTGAGTATGCACAGCACAACTTCATCTATGACAATGACTGTTGGTCTGACTCGGCCATCAGAAGTGTAGCTGTATACAGTAAAAGTGCCACACTTGTTGAGAAAGTCACTTATCTTGGCAGCAACGTTCATGTCTCTGGGTCGTCATCTCTTGAGATCAAGAGACACCTGAGAAGAGCTTATGGAGTCATGAAGTCGCGGGACAGAAATGTTTGGTGATATCAATACCTTTGCATGAGTACGAAGATCCAAGTCTTTGAGGTCCTTGTGCTTCCTGTCTTACTGTATGGTTGTGAGGCTTGGATGCTAACCATTGACTTAAGGTGACAACTGGATGTCTTTGTAGTAGTTCTCTTCAGAGGATCCTTGAATACCATTGGAATGACTGTGTGAAATGAACGAGTTCTTAAAGAGCCACAGATGAGAAGTAGCACTTGCACTGTGAGGGAACATCAGCGCTGACATTTTGGCCATGTGGCGCACTTCTCTTGGCATGATCCAACATGCATGTGCCTCAGTGCTGAGCATCTCAGCAACTGGAAAAGAGCAAGGGGACATCCATGTTTCAACTGGATGCAGCAGATAGATGGCTACTTTTGAAAGGTGGAGAAGTTGTCTGCCTGGGTGGTTGCCATCCAGAACACAAGGCAGTTCTGTATTGTGGGGGATGCAGTGACGTGCAGCACCAGCACATGCTCCCACATCTGACCTGTAGGGCTGAAGAATCTCTTGAATGAATGGATGCCAACAATTGAAATGTGGAAAGATTGAACTACTCATGTCTGTTCTTGGATCCCCCCCAAAAAGTTGTTCAGTCCAACCTCGAAAGGATTGTGCTACAAATATTTTACAGATATTTTTCAAAGGTGGATCAGTGCTGTACTGAATACCTTTTGAGTATAAGATTTATTTCCAGATATTCCTTTACTAATAATCAGTGTAGCTCAGTGGTAGACTGTGCCTATCATGAATGCCTGCTATCACCATGTTTTCTTGAGCAACTGTGGCTTAATTGGTAGAGTTAGTTGCCCATTAACCAAAGGGTTGGTGGATTAAATCAAAGCATCCTTGAGCATGATATTGAACAACAAATGGCTCCAAGTCTGCTGGTCGGTACTTCAAATAGAAGCTCCTGAATGGCGGGTGAGTGTAAATCTCTTTGGATAAAAGCATCTGCCAAATGTAAAAAGTATAAACTTTGTTTGAATCGAGCATGTAGATCAGTGGGATAGGAGCTGGACGACCAATATGTAGACATGGGTTCGACTCTGTGTCTGTGTCTTGGGCAAAACATTTCATCTACATTGTTTCAGTTCACCCAGCTGTAAATGGATACCAGCCTTGGCTAGGGAAGTAACTTGTGATGGACTGGCCCCCCAATCCAGGTGGAGTCATGGATTCTCATTCACTTCCCATCACGGTATCCGGGGATGAGCACTGGTACCATGGGCCTCAGGGCCTCAGTGTATGGGACTTTTTTGTTAGAATGATCAAACACGATTACAAAACTACTGTAATGAGCTCTAGCTAGGCCAAAATACTTAATACTGGAGTTAGGATTGTGTCAGTTGATACAGTAAATGTGATTTAGATTTGATTGACCAGACATCTACTCATAAGTTGTTTTGTTTAGAAGATTTTCAAATATCCTTTTCAATCTTTTTGATAATTTAAACTCATATGTTTTTTGAGATATCCTGCTGACAGACAGACAAAGAGATGGCAGACAACAGTGTCTCCTTTGTGAAAGTAATAAACACTTGTTCAGAGAGAGGTGTAGCCCACCTGGAGCTGTTGTGTGCTGCTGCACTGCTCCATCTCTGGCAGAAGGCTGTTGGCTGCTTCCACCCAAACTCGGACACCCTGGAGCTCCTCACGGACCTTTTCTCTGTCTTTCAACTCCAGTCTGGACACCTTCAAACCCTCACTGCTCCTATCCTTTAGACTGTGAATACACACATTCAACACCTTACACAGTAATTTCATATGCAGCCTCAAATCAGAAAAAGTTGGGACGGTATGGAAAATGCAAAAAACAAACAATAAAACCCCCCGCAGTGATTCTTACATTTACTTTGACTTCTATTTCACTGCAGACTGTATGAACCCAAGATCTTTCATGTTTTGTGTGGTCAACTTCATTTCATTTGTTAATATACATCCATTGATTCATTTAAGGCCTGCAACACATTCCAAAAAAGTTGGGACAGGGGCATTTTAGGGGTAGTAATGAGGTAAAAAAACATTATATAATGTTATTTCAAGCAGTTGATGTCAACAGCCTGATTGTAATCATGATTTGGTACAAAAGCAATATCCACAAAAGGCTGAGTCTTTGAGGAGCAAAGATGGGCGGAGGATCTCCAGTTGTGACAAATGTGTGAGAAAATTATTGAAATGTTTAAAAACAATGTTCCTCAAAGAAAGAAAGGAGATATTTTCATATTTCGCCCTCTACAGTGCATAATATCATTAAATGCTTCAAAAAATCTGGAGGAATTTCAGTGTGTAAAGGGTAGGGCCACAAGCCTGAGCTGAAACTGAACACTCGTGATCTCCAATCCATCAGACGGCACTGCGTCAAGAGCTGTCATTCATCAATATCTGATATAACCACAAGGGCAAGGGATTACTTTGGGAAACCTTTGTCAAGCACTACAATACAGAGTTACATTCAAAAATGTCACTTAAAACTTTACTGTGCAAAAAAGAAGCATTATATTAACCTTGTCCAGAAGCAGCATTGACTTCTCTGGACTCGGAAGCATCTGAGTTGGACCATTACACAGTGGAAATGTGTATTGTTGTCAGACGAATCAGTATTCCAGATTTTTTTTTTTTTTTTGAAGAAATGAATGCCGTGTGATCTGGACCAAAGACGAAAGGGGCCATCTAGACTGTTATCAGCAACAAGTCCAAAAGCCAGGGTCTGTCATGGTATGGGGTTGTGTCCTGGCAAAGGTAATTCACACTTCTGTGATGGCAACATTAATGCAGAAAAGTACATTGAGGTTTTAAAGCAACATATGCTGCCTTCAAGATGACATCTTTTCCAGGAACATCCTCGCATTTTTCAACAATACAATGCAAAACCACAGTCTGCACATATTATAAAGGCATGGCTGCAGAAGAAGAGGGGACGGACACTGGACTGGCCTGCCTGTAGTCCTGACTTGTGCCCAATAGAGAATGTGTGGAGAATTTTGAAATAAAAAAATGAAACAATGACGACCCCGTACTGTTGCACACTTAAGATGTGTTTGCAGGAAGAATGGGACAAAATACTTGAAATGCTTCATACCTTCAATGTCAAAACATCTTAAGTGTTGTGAGAAAGAATGCCAACATTACAAAGTGGTAAATGCTTTAGCGTCCCAACTTTTTTTGGAATGTGTGACAGGCCTTAAATGCAGGAATGGATGTATATTAACAAATGGAACAAAGTTGATCAGAAAAAACATGAAATATCTTGGGTTCATACTGTCTGCAATGAAATAAAAGTCAAAGTAAATGTAAGAATCACTGTGTTTTGCATTTTCCATACCATCCTAACTTTTTCTGATTTGGGGTTGTAAAAAATTTCTATCATGTCAATGTCAGTCAAAATTTTCTCATAATGTATTATACTCATTTTAACAGTGCGCTCAAACGATCCGAAGGTATCAGACTTTATGAAGCTGATACCAATGCCTCACAACAGTAATGTCTTCGGATCAATGTGTTTCTAGAAATTGCAACAATCTTTTTCAATATCCAACAGAGTGGTACCATCTCTTTTTTTAGTTGAGAGGCAAGGAATCCAGGAAGATTACACTTGAGACTTGTTCTTGCCTTCAGAAGCAAAACAAAAAAAACTATACCTGTTATATCGGCCCTGCATGGCTTGCAGCTGCTGGCAGAATGGAGTGGGAGGAGCCTGTTCCAGATGGGCAGGGACACCAAGCAGCCTGGCAGTGCGTAGTTCCAGTGCAGACAAGGCTCGATGCTCACAGTCCAGTGTGTCCTGGTACTGTTCACAGGCTTGCACCAGGTCCTGAAGCTCATCAGTGGAGGCCTTTAGGTGGGAGCCATCAGGAAGCTCTGCCTCCACCTGCTCCAGGATATCAGAGGCCTTCTTCACCTGTGAGGATGAACCGTACATAACCCACTGGTAAATCCTTGCATTGATTTTCTGTTTTTTTTAACTGCATTATTCCAAAGCAATATTGTGACAAAGCAAGATGAGGTGCATAATGCTGTGTATGTTGAGGATTATGCGGAAAACAGGAGAAAAATACAAATTTAAGGATGCAATGTAAAATGAATAATTGTAAAAATTAATAAGCAACACATACACTATATTTTAAACAACACATGAATGTGTTTTATAATAAACGAATAATATTATAATTGCCCCGCGATGAACTGGCGGCCTGTCCAGGGTGTACCCCGCTTCATAATTGGAGTAAGTGGGTATAGAAAATGAATGAATGAATGAATATTATAATTGCATCTATGTTCACTTACACTCTTGATGATATCTCTCCATTCTGCAATTCTCTGTTCATTACGAGTTGTCATCTCCTTTGTATGGTCACGTAGTCTTGATATTTGTTTCGACAAAGCATAGACAGCGGCCTCCCTGCCTGCCCTACAGCTCTGCTCTGGGCACCACTCCTCTAACTCCTCCACACGCCTCTGCAGGGACTCCAGCTCCTCAGACAAAGACTGTTAAGCCCAACCAACAGTGTCATTTACATCCAAGTGAAACTTTTTTTCATAATTGAAAGATAAGTGATAATCAGCATTTAGATTTTTGTATTATGTGAAGCCAGTAGTTCCAAGTAAAACAATTCCAAGATCATGAAATACCTCCATTTTCAATGACATTTTTCTTTTAACATTATATTACATTGGTGCCCCAGTACCTCCAACAAGCTTTTACTTGGTGAGTGGAGGATATATTATTAAGATGAAAACTGTGGGTAACAATGGGTGAATCTGCAGTATCACACGTACTCTGAGTGCAGCTTGCTGGTCAGTGCAGTCAGCAAGACAAGTGACCTTATGAGTGATGAACTGTGAAAGGTTTTTCTCTGCACTCTTCACACTCTGGCTGATTTCATCTTGACATTTGTTGTATTTTCTGTGTTGTTCTGCACACCTGAAAGACAAAATTGAAATCCATCAACAATAACAATCTGAACTACAAAAGCACTCGGAGAGGGCATGCATTCGCCAAGGTTGGCGAATCCTCAAATTTTGCATTGGGATTAACAACAATATTGTTTTTAAAATTATGCTGTCAGAAATGGGACTGTGTTCTTCCATTTGTTGGTGGAATATGCATAACTAACAGATTTCATCGAGATTGGGGTATTTATTTTGAGAAATTTAAGGCATTGTCAAAAATTACCCCATTTTACTGTGATAAGTAAAATAAAATGATCTTTAACCTACATTCTGAGTCTGATCAACATCAGTATTTAGTGGGTTCATCTTGATAAAATTTTTCATGAACACATTTTGGGGAGATCACTTTCTTGAATATTCCAGCCAGCTGGTCAGTCAATCAAAGAAATCAGCATTTTCTTGAGAATTTGATTAAAATGTTAAAATGATATGAATGGGGTCATCTCATATGTTCAGAAGTGAGATTACAATATCAGAATCCACATCCAGATTTTCACCCATGAAAAAATTTAATGCAACCTTCCTCTTGATTATTGGTCCTGGCTCCTATATTGTTCAAAGCTTGCATGGACTGGGTATTGGGCAAGATTGTGGAAACCAGCTTCTGATGGGCCTTTGTTGGCAGGGAAAGGTTTACTGACCTTGTCTGTGGAGAGTCTCAGTCATCCAGGTCATGGCATAAAAGTAGGTTGAGTCAAGTCAACTGGACTTGTTTAGTTCCTTGAAGACATTTTGCTCTTCATCCAGAAAAAGCTTCATTAGTTCTAGCTGGAGTAGCGAGAGACTTAAATATTTATCCTCTGTGGGGTCACTGATGTCACAGTGATGTAATGAAAGTAGTTAAGAGTCATTGGTCACCGGTCACTTGAGTTCAGGTGTGAGTTGCTGTTGTTCTTAGTTTCATTTGAGGAGAGGTGAGGACAATCTGACCTTTAGGCCTAGTCCACACTCTGTTTTCACAGGAAAATTATTAAGTATCTATCCGTTTTGGCCTTTCGTCCACATTAATCTGCAGTTTTCCCCACCCCAAAACGGAGCATTTTGAAAACGCTCTCCAGAGTGGATCAAAATGAAAACGGTGGAGTAATTTCTGTGTGTGGACAGCCTAGCCATCTATTTTGGGAAGCGGTGCAGTAATATTAAGCGCCAGCAGGAGGAAGCAGCGGTATGTTCTGTCACTGAGACCACACACTTCCACAGGTAAGCAATGACGGAGTGTTTTTGACATGTTTGTCGATTTTAATAGCATGTCTAGTGATAAACATCAAGCTGAAAGAAAAGCACGATACTTCTGTGGAGCGGACCGATGCCATTATCAGTCTCCTGCCACACGATGGCAAAATGTGGCACCCTTTCCATTTGCTCTGCAGTACAGCGCTCTCCAAATGCTGAAGAAGAAATGAATTTGGCTGAAATGTGGACGAAGATACGGACACATGCTGTATTCATTTAGAGCATTTTGGCCATGTGGCATGTTTCTCTTAGCCTGACTACGTCATCCTCACAATTCTAGTCAGAATGTGAGTCTGATACTGATCCATTGGGCTGTGATTATGGGGCGTGTTTCAACCGAACCAGGAAAACAATATGCCTCTTCGCTCTATTGGATAGACCAACAACCAACCAGAGCA
>OMMV01225755.1:0-15103 GCA_900302635.1 Chatrabus melanurus | reverse complement strand
AGGAACTGTACTCCTCCAGAACCAGGACGAGGGCAGGGAACATCATCAGAGACCCCACTCACCCTGGACACAAACTGTTCTCCCTCCTCCCCTCTGGCAGGCGCTACAGAGCCCTGCGCACAAAAACCTCCAGACTCAAAAACAGTTTCTTTCCCACTGCCATAACTCTCCTAAACAGCTGATCTGTTAACCTGCTACACTGTTGAATGGACATACATTCACGTTAACTGTTCACCCACTCAGTTTGCACTACATTGTGTTTTTTGCACCATTTTGCTCCGTTTGTGTATATATTTTCCTTTTGCATATGTGTATATATTTTATTACTTATCGTAGATTGTGTATATTTCTACTGCTCATCCGTGAGGGACACCAACAGCCGAAAACAAATTCCTTGTATGTTGTGAACGTACTTGGCCATTAAAGCTGATTCTGATTCTGATTCCCAGCCAAGGCCGGTACCCATTTACAGCTGGGTGGACTGAGACAATACAGATTGTCCAAGGACACAGACGGATAGTATGTCCAGGATTCAAACCCAGGTTTACATATTGGTAGGCTAGCTCCTTATCCACTGAGGTACCTGCTCTACTGAAAAACAAGCTTAACAACAAAAACATTCATGCAGATATGATTGTTACATTAGAAAATGCATCTGCAGCTTTATTAACTCTTTAAAACTGGGCAGCTGAATTTAAGAAGGCTAAAGAGACCCTTGACGATGACTGAAGCACTGCACAGTACGCAACTGATGCCACAGGAAATCTATGATTGTGATCATGACATGGTGATGGACGATAAGGGACTGACTGACACTCAGATAGCCAAAGCTGTTGGAATCTCCTAAGAAGCTGAGAACATTCTGCTCAGGAGGGGGTGCCATGTCTTCATGGCCTCTGATTAAAAGTGCATCAGGATTGGTATGTCAGGAGAAAACATTTTGAAGAAAATCTGACTAATTTCACCAAATGTTTCTGAGAACAGGATGAGTGGTTGAGTCAGAGCCAAAGAGGCAGTCCTTGCAGTGGAGAAAACCAAGGTAATTTCATCTGCAGGGCAGGTGATGACCTCAAACCTCTGGGATTTGACAGGCATTGTGTTTGTGGGCTACCTTCCAAAGGACCAAACCAGAAATGGAGAAGGCTATGCCACCTTAATGAGCCAGCTGTTTCAGGCTATCAAGACCACACGCACAAGAAAGATGACCAAACATGCCTGAAAAAATATTGGTACAATGACGACGCCATGTCTACCACTGGGGAGTTTCTTGAATGTCAGGATGAAAGTTTCTACACCAAGGGGATTCTGAGTGCTGCAGCAGTGTTGGAAGGTGTCCATGGAGCCTTACGGTTAGTGGGTGAACTTTTCAGCTGACCCTTGTGTCCTGCACCTTTCTTCAGCTTGTGGTCATGCAACAGCAGAGAGTCCCACTGCAGAGCGAATTCAAACAGCACAAGATTTCTAGTTTTACTAGCTGAGTTGCACATATTCTCAAGTTGACACATTCCTCCGCTGTAGTGAGTTATATTACTGCAAATGCAGGGCAGAGTACAGACAGTTATGCGAGTACTGGGAGCTCATCACAGGATGTGGGGGCGGAGGAGGTGGTTTTAGCTCGACTGATTTACGTTTTCAGTCACACCTTTCCTTTGGATGATCAGATCTGGAGCCTCCAGTTCTAACTCTGTAAGCAGAACATGCTCCTCACATGTGATTCAGAGCCGCGGAAACCTCGACAGTTTATTTTCAATCCATTGCACCGTTTAAAGGAGAGTACATTGTTTGAGATAGAGAGGATGGTGGGTGGTGTTGCCGAGCGCTGATTGGTGCACCCAACCTACAAACCGTCAAAGACTGAGTGGGAGGCTCTGTGGGCTCCACGGGGTCTGTGCTCCACTGTGGTGGGCTTCAGCGCCTTTGAGACTCACAGTGGAATTAAACAGAGGGAGACGAGTGGTCAGCGGTGGTTCTGTTCACACAGAGGCCTGTGTGTGTATACATCCGTCTGCTTCCACGCCAGGCCCCACAAATGCGGGCTGAAAGGCCATGTGATGCCACCCACTCTGGAGTGCAGTGCATGGTAGGGCTGGCGCTGCGTCCTGCAGAGCGGGTGGGATGAGCTCAGACATTGGAGGCTGGCACTGGCTGAGAACAAGGCTTAACTACGGGAGGTGGTGCAAGTTTGACTTTCACACTCACTGCAGTCGAGCCTTCAAAGACCAGAAGAACATCACACTGCAGAGGCTTGCGTTACAGCAGAGTGGACTCAGCTGATGTGGATATGTGTGACTATTTCATTTTTTTGTTTGTTTGTTTAATTATTGTGTTGCATTAAAGTCTCTAATGCGATGGTGTCAAATTGGTGGCGTGAGAGCAGAATGAGGCCACTAACCACAAGACAATGGTCCTGGGTTCCACTTGGACTTCTGTCTGTTCATTTGTGCATTCATATAGGACAACCTACACCTTAAACTACCAAACAGAATTTGATCAAATTTGCCAGGTTTCTTAACTGTATAATTGTCTCAGTTGAGTTTGAATAAGAAAACTTTTTTTTTTTTTTTTTTAGCGTTATAACCAGTGTTTCTCCTTCCGTAGGTTTGGCAGGATGGTCGACAGCTCTGTCACCTACTGCTGATAACTCACATTTCAAGTATTTTAACATCAGATCAATGTCAGCTGCAATAAGAGCTCAGTACTCATTTCTTTTCTTTTTTTCTTCTCCTATTTTTGCTCAGGGTGGCAACAGCAGATCTGGATCTGCATGTTGATTTGGCACAAATTTTATGCCGGATGCCCTTCCTAATGCAACTCCAAGGGCCTCATTTATGAACCTCTGCATAATCAATGTCTACATGCAAAAGCAGAAACGATGCGTATGCACATTTCTGCCAGAGTTATAAAGGCGTGCTCTTTTTTAAACGTCAGTGGTCGTGGAAGAGTACGCATGTGCACAGGCCTGCTGTCCACTCCCAACATTTTCTATGAATGGACATAGAAACACCCTCAGAAACTCATTTACATGTACAACCTCAACACTCAGGTGCCTATGCGCTGGACCATGCACAAAGAAACGCGCCACATGGTCAAAATGACGAGTTTGATGATTCCTCACAATGCAAGTGATACTCCTCATCTTAGACTCCCTCAGTAACCGCTCATTTGATACAAATTCATTCCAGTGTTGCTCAAGGATCCTCTGAAGAGACCTAGTACCAAAGACGTTGCCTCAGGTCACTGGTTAGCGTCCAAGTCTCGCAACCGTACAGTCAGACAGGTAGCACCAGGACCCTAAAGAGTTGGACCTTCGTTCTCCTGCAAAGATATAGGCATCGTCAAACACCTCTGTCCAAGCTCTTCCCAGGCATCTCTCGATCTCAAAGGCAGAGACACCAGAGACATGAATGTCACTGCCAAGATTAGTGAATGTCACAAGTTCAACATTTTCCCCACATGCAGATACACTTCTGATGGCTGACTCCAGGAAGTCATTAAAAGCCTGGATCTTAGTCTTGATCCAGGACAGTCATAAACCCAGACACTCAGATTCCTCACTCAGCTTCTCAAGAGCTGCAATCAAGGTATCCAGTGATTCTGCAAAGATCACAGCATTGTCCATTGTCAGTTGGAACTGAATCCTATTACCGTATTTGAACGTTTAAGAGACCCTAATTAGCGCACATGGGGTCTTTGAGGGGCCTCTGGGGAGGGTGCCTGGTGCTATTTCCAGCATCCAGGACCATTTCTGGATCAAACACGCCACCCGGATTGCCCGGATTCGCACCATTCACAGCATTAGTTGGCATCAAAACATAATCTTAACGGACAGAAACCTACCTTTTGCTGTGTTTTACTTCAGTTTCAGAAGACGGGAGGGTTCCTCAGCTGAGTCGTTGTCGTAAGTAAACCAGGTTTCATTGCCCGCATGAAGACTTGCTTCATGCCCTGCGTCAAAGCGGGTCCCGCACGCAAATTCCAGAAATGCAAGACAATAGTTCGGCAGGTTTGGGTGTCCAAATGTCTTTGTAAATGTGGAATCTCCAAATAAAGGAATGAAATTCAAATGTACTGCTTGCTATTTCTGTCACAGGTTTCACTGGGCGAATGAAGCATTGCTTCATGAAGAAAAGCTTCATGTATCAAAGCGAGACCCGCACACAATGATTTCTAAGTACCCTATGCTCAAAAACAATTTATTTCACGCCCAGTGCGCTTAAACAGTCGAATAAGTAAGAATAATGTTTTCAAGCACATTCCCTGGCACAGAGAGCAGTGTAATACCCCTATAGTTGTTGCAAACCATGTGATCAGTCACCCTTTCCTTTCAAGATTGGGGCAACAAGTCCTTTCTTCCAGTCTGTAGGGATGATACCCATCTCCCAGGTTGAAACAAAGATTGTTTGAAATGCCAGGAGCTCCACCTGCCTGGAGGAGCTCAGCGGCGATGTCGCAGATCCCTTTCCCTGCCCTCAGGTGTTTCACAGCCTTTGCAATTTCACCAACAATTAGTGGCTCACAGTTGACTGGAGAATCAGCCATAAGAGCCCTAGCACAGGAGATGTCTAACATCCCAGCAGGAGGATCAGCCTTATACAACTGCTCAAAGTAACCCAACATGACAGTACAGCAGAGGCATCTATCAGGACTGAAGTCTTGTGGGACCAGGTGTAGGTTTGGAGGAACAAAGTGCTTTGATTCCTCTGTAAGCAGGTCGAGGGTCACTACACCACAGATGGTGAGTCACCTGATCACAGATTCCTCTAACAAACGCCTCCTTGTCCACTCTCAGGGCCATCACAGCCCTGCTTTCTTAGTTCCCTGTACAGCCTAGAATTTCCATGTGTCACTTTATATTTTTTCTCCCTTCATCACATCAGGCATGATTTGCTCTGAAAAATGTGTGGACAGACAGTCTGAAGAATATGTGAGGTGTGCATATTCTCACCGCACGTTCTTCTTTTAAAACTTCAAATTAATGCGTGGGAAAAGACATGCGTGTTTTTTTTGTGCGTACACATTGTTCATAAATGATGCCCCAGATGTACACAGAGATTGGGGCACAGGTGACCTTAAACCAGGGATCCTTCTTTTTGAGTAGCAAGCATATTACCCAGCACACAGGCTAAGATTAGCAGACTAACCTTAGCAGGCTAACCTTAGCAGGTTAACATTAGTAGGCTAATGTGGAGTTGCGCCAGGAAGGGCATCCGGTGTAAAACTTGTGCCAAATCTACATGCAGATCCATGTGGGATCTGCTGTGGCGACCCCAAGTTTTATTTGGGAGAAGCCGAAAGTAGATTATTATTAGTAGGCTAACCTCAAGAGGCTAACATTAGCAGGCTGTAATTAACAGGCTGTAATTAGCAGGCTAAGCTTAGCAGGCTAACCTTAGCAGGCTAACCTTAGCACTATAGCGTTACAGATAAGCAGAAGAATTGTGCATTATGTTGTTAAAGCATGAAACCTTCAGGATTATGTCTCAGTGTCTTCTGGAAGAGTGCTTCCACGTCTGAAAATAATCACAATATACTGAAACAACACTGAAAGTTTCATAGTTTAATCACAAAAATGCACAATTCTTTCACATATCGAGGTTATCTGCTCCACTGCTAAGCTAATGGTAAAGGTAATACTTAAACATTATTAACACATTTAAACAGGAAGTTGAGAATCCTTGAATGTCTAAAATACATTCTATCACATGACCTTTGACTTTGTCCATCCACGGGTTAGTGACAGGACAAGCTACAGCTCTAACTAATGACTGAAATATGATGAAATGTACATCTGAAATGTTCCATAATTAAAGAGCTTCACAGTGCTTCACTGTCAGTGATTAAAAAAAAACCACTAAGTTTTTCAAAATGAGATATGAGACATACATGATGACCTCAAAAAAATCCTGGGGTCACAACATGGGAGTTGTCACCATTAGTCAATGATGGAAAGAAAATTGCAGAAAAAAATCTGACTATCACATTATTATCATATGTTCTCAATTTCTGGTGTCAAATTGTTTGCAAGACAAGGTTTCTGCAGCCTCTAATGGAACACTTTGTCAGAAACTGAAGCATTACCATGGTAACAGCCAAAAAAGCAACAGTCACCCACCATCTCTCAGTAACCACTGAGTCCAGAGAGCAGGTTTTCAGCTCAAATTACTCAGAGACCCCGAATTTCTATTTGCTTCAATTAAATATTTTCTTTGAAAATGACCAGAAACGCCGGCCTTAACCTTTCACAGGGTGAAATGACCTCTCACTGTAATTTCAATAACAGAACAACAAATTAGATGAGATAAACTTAAAGGAGAATTCCAGCAGTTTACAACCCAGGCTTTATTTTTAGATGTTTTTGGGGTCATGTTTTCACTTGGGACAAAAACGATTTTAATCGGTCCAGTATTTAGTTTGAATGTTAAAACCGTCACGGGCTAAACATTGCTATTTAGGAAGTGTGTGGGGCAATCAGAAAACACCACAGTAAAATGCTTCTTGTCATCACTGACTACTGTAAAATATCATAAGATGTGATTGAGGTCCAGCTTGTGATGTAGTGGCTGATGTGCAGAAAAAGTATGAAGAAAATTATCACAGCACCACCAGTTTTATGGTTTTCCAGCATATTTTATGCTTTTTTTGCACTCACGCACAGCAGCGCATGTTTTTGGTCCTTTATGTTTGATGGTCAACAAGGACAAAGTGATTTGATTTTGACAAAATGGAGTAAAAGTCAAGGTCACAATCCGAGGTCAAATGTTTATCGTGTTTATACATAGGGATATTTAGCAGAATGGTTTCTTCTTCTTTTTCTTCTTCTTCTTCTTCTTCTTTCGGCTGCTCCCGTTAGGGGTCACTACAGTAGATCATCGGTCTCCATCTCACCCTGTCCTCTGCATCTTCCTCTGTCACACCAACCACCTGCATGCCCTCCCTCACCTCATCCATAAACCTCCTCTTTGGCTCTGGTGTAGTGGGGATTTTTTTTAGTGGGGAGACGCTGTTTATGACATCATCAAAAAAGAATACCGCGCCCCCGTACGTACGTGTGCAAACATATAAATAAAGAGCAGACTCCACTACCGCCCTTATTCTCCCGCCCCCTGTTGAGGCCCACAATGAATCCACGGCGCCAAAAGGAACTTTCATATCTGCCGGTCCACCGAGTTGACAGTGAGAGTCCGGCACCATTCCACCACCTGCTGCCACTCACTTCACATGCTCGATTCTCGATCAGTCCCTGCTCTCTCTACCGCTGTCTTTTTGTTAGCCGCGCCCCCTCTAAACCGTACAACATAGCTGGTCTCACTACCATCTTGTAAACCTTCCCTTTCACTCTTGCAGATATCCTTTTGTCACAAATCACTCCTGCCACTCTTTTCAACACGCTCCACCCTACCTGCACTCCCTTCTTCACCTCTCTGTCACACTCTCCATTACTTTGGCCAGTTGACACCAAGTACTTAAACTCATCTACCTTCACCACCTCGACTCCTTGAAACCTCACTATTCCACCATGCTCCCCCTCATTCACATACATGTACTCCGCCTTGCTCCTACTGACTGTAATGGATCTAGTCAAAGACCCCAACACAGAGAACCACAATGGACCGTTTGAACAGGTTTTATTGTTTACAAAATTAATAATCAGCACAGTTAACCACAGCACATGTGGCAGGCAGGAGGAATGGACTATAACTCACGCTTGGGTCAGGTACATAGTAATCGGTCCAAAAACTGCCTCAGCTTGTCTGAGGGGAAAACACAGGAGAATAACCCAAGAACCCAGGAAGAGTTCAAAAACCAGAGTTCTCAATAGCAACAGTCTTTCAAGGGGTTAGGCAGCAGAATGATCCAAAACATAGAATGAGTTCAGTAACAAGAGATTCTCATACCAGAGTCCAAAACAGCAAGCGAAAGACAGGAATCCAGAATGGCAGCAAGGATTTTTATCTTGGAGTCAAAAACAGTAACCAGAGCAAAAACAGAAGTCTGGAACAACAGCAAAAGTCAGTAACTTGGAGTCACTGTAACAAAGAATGCTAGAGAGCAGGGCGGAACCTAAAACAATCTGGCCACTAGGAGATGTTCTAACTGCATTTATAAAATAAAAATTAAACCAAGAATTGGGGAGTTGGTGTTCAAAGCCAGTTCAGTCATAGAAGGAAAATTCTCCAGAATTTGCCCATTCGATTCTTCTACATCTGCAGTACTTTTCCAGTTGTGCAAAAATCACTTCACCTCCATCCAGTGCCTGTCTCACCTCCTTCCTGAATTTCACACGACAGTCTTTCTGCTTCAGCTTCCACCATCTGATCCTTGGTTCAGCTCTCACTCTCTTCCTCGTTTACACCTCCAAATTCATCCTACAAACCACCATCTGATGCCGTCTAGCTAAGTTCTCCCCTGCCACCACCTTACAGTCTCCAGTTTCTTTTAAGGTGCATCTCCTACATAGAATGTAGTACACCTGTGTATGCCTTCTGCCACTCATATGTCATCCTGTGCTCACCCTTCTTCTTAAAATAAGTATTCATGACAGCCATTTCCATCCTTTTTGGAAAATCTACCACCATCTGTCCTTCCACATTACTTTCCTTGATACCATATCTATCCATTAATTCCTCATCACCTCTGTTCCCTTCACCAACATGCCCACTGAAGTCCGCTCCAATCACTACTCTTTCAGGCTTGGGTACACTCTCTACCACCTCATCTAACTCACTCCAGAAATCTTCTTTCTCCTTCATCTCACAACCTACCTGGCATATGCACTGATGACATTCATCACCCCTTCAATTTCCAACTTCACACTCATCACCCTGTCAGACACTCGCTTAACCTCCAACACATTCTTAATATACTCTTCCTTTAAAATGACCCCGACACCATTTCTCCTCCCATCCACACCATGATACCACAATTTTAACCCACTTCCGATGCTCCTGGCCTTACTTCCCTTCCACTTGGCTTCTTGTACACACATTATATCGACCTTTTCCCTCTCCATCATATCAGCCAACTCTCTCCCTTTACCAGTCATGCTGCCAACATTCAAAGTCCTGACTTGTACTTCCACACTTCTAAGTTTCCTCCACTCCCGCTGCTTCCGGACACGCTCTCCGAATCTTCTTCTTTGCCCAACAGTAGCCCAGTTTCCACCAGCACCCTGTTGGATAACAACACCGGTGGCGGTCATTGCTAGCCCAGGAAATTCGATTTTTGATCGATGTTTGGTTTGGCAAAATTTACACCGGATGTCCTTCCTGAGGCAACCCTACTTATTTATCCAGGCTTGGGACCAGCACTCCAGATGTACTGGCTTGTGCACCCAATGTGGCTGAGATTTGACAAAATTTACGGTGTATGCCCTCCTGCTTCTACCCTCCTCATTTACCCAGGCTTGGGACCGGCTCTCAGAGTGCACTGGCTGTACACCCCATGTGGCTGAGTTATTTAATAGAATGGCTACTTCAACTAATTATTGAAAGCTACACCTATGGTTACTATTAAAGACTAATATGAAATTATATATCACCTGCTGTTGGTCACATGACCTTTGATCTTGGGTGACCTTGAAAGGTCAAACCCAAGATCACTGTTTAACTCAGTTTGGAGCAAATATGGACTAAACATGGTGGAAGAGTTGTGTGTTAGGTATGGATAAAATGGTTCAAGTTCACACATTGAACCATGTATTATATCACTGAATCACAAAGACATAATCAGGTTGTTGCACTCTCTGACTGCCCGTTCTTTGATTCTGTGATTATTAAAGTAGTTGGACACACCCTGGCGAGTGGTCTTATGGTAATTTGAGGCCACTGCTGCATATCATACCGTAATTATAAACTAATTACTAAATTACTAATCACTCTTTCCTGATGGTTTTCATTAAGAGTCTTGGTTGACTGAGGTGGCGGCTGCCAGAACACGCCTGTATGAGTGATAGAGCTGTCTGTCCCTCGTGCAAAGTCAAATGTAATTCTGAGAAAAGGGGAGTCCATAGAAACAAGATGCATTCCATTGCATTCATGCTATCTAAATAAAGACAGTTAAGGTCTTCAGCATGGCGAGAAGCAATGCAGAGACCCTCATGTGCTGCTCTGTGACTAACATTCGTTCTCTGGAGATGTAATCCATCTTGAATACACCGTTTTCTTTTCATTCCACAGCCACAGTCCACAGCTGTGACCTGGAGCACGAGGCAACAGTTGGAGAATTGACTCGTACCCACATCGCCATCTCAAGCAGCCCGGTCACAAGACTGTAGTCTGTCAGAAGTATGCAAGTCATCCCACACATTAACACACTGCTGCCCACTGACACCCCACACACGCTGCCTGCTGCTCCTGTGTGAACTGTGGAAAAATGAACTCTCCTATGTTTGAAATCCCACAAAGACCCATAATTATCTGCAACGACAGACAGTTTTTTAAAAAAGTCACAAATCTCTAAGTGTATAATGATGTCATTTATTTACTCATTTCATGCAATAAGCATTCGATGCTCTTCTTCTTCTTCAGCTTTTGGCTCACAGCTATTGTTTGTGTTCTCAATGGGTTAAAATAAAATCAACTTTATAATTTCATGAATAGTTGGCTTCAATTTTAAAATATGACTGACTGCTTGTGTGAAATCATTAACAAGGCATCCAGATAATTACAATGCCTAATTGCCGCTTCCTAGTTTTTCAACTTCGCTTGACATCATCACATGACATTGACGTCAGAGGTGTGATGCATTTGTTAGTCACATGACAGCAGAATTCTATGCATAAAACCGCATTTCAATATTTTATCTTGTTCCTGAGATATGGTCATTAATGTATTTTAGATGATGGCCTCTGATTTGACCTTGACCTTTGAAATGACTTGTGTTGTGAGATGATGGTCCACAGAGTCTGTCCACCAAGTTTGATTGAAATTGATGTTTGCGTTTTGAAGACATCATTGTGGACAGTATACGAGGACCTCTGATTTGACCTATGACCTTAACCTGACCTGTTTTGGGAAAGGATGGTCCACTGACTTTATCCACCAAGTTTGTTTGAAATAGCTCTTTGGTTTTTCAAGATATCACCGCGGACAGATAGACATGGCCATTATAATAACCTCTCTCCACTTTGTGGCAAGCTCTGTGTTAACAGTGCTAAATGCATTAGAAAGCCTTTCTAGGTTATTGTGACAAAGAACCCATCATTAAATTATTTTTACCCACAAATAAAAGTTTAAAGCTGAATCTGGTATTTTATCAATATATACACATCAGATTAACACACCTGCAGATTCTCTCCCGGACAATCCAGAAAGGTGAGCAAACATCAGGCAATACCCTCTGTCAGGTACGTGAACGCTCAAAAAGGCATCATCTTGTGTCTGGTAATTCCACACTCATACTACTCTGAAAAGTACATTAATCAAAAAGAGCGTAATTCTGCTCTTTTTGGTTAATGTGGTTTCTGAAATGTCATCTGTTTGGATCTAAGAGTTTCTCACAATGCTGATGTGTTTTGCACTTCAGGGCCACCATCTAGAGGTCGTGTTTAAAAAAAAATATTACTGTACGATGACATACTGTATTTTCTGGACTATAACTGGTTCAAAATGCTGCTGCTTGAGTTTTAACCAGGAGAAGAAAGTTTGATCACATTACCTGATTTTGGCCTCCCTCCACAAGCTTTCTGTCCGTGTGAGGTCTGATTTTAAGGTTTTGTTATTAAAATACAAAATCCTTCAGGGACTAGCGCCTCCCTATTTGGCTGATGTAATTAAACCTTCTGTACCAGCCTGTGCTCTGCGTTCTCGGGATGCAGGATCACTGTGTGTTCCAAAGGTAAAGAAGAAGTCAGCAGGTCACAGAGCTTTTTTGTTTCGTGCACTTTTCTGTGGAATAGTCTTCCCACTGAGATAAAACAGTCTGATTCTGTGGAATTACTCAAATCCAGAATAAAGACTCATGTTCTCTCCATCTTATGACTAATATAGACTTGGCTGCATTGAATCACTTTTACTCTCCAACTTAAATTTACATTACCACTGGTGGAGTTGGACTCAGTCTCACCACATCTAAATTCTGGGGCATGTCAGTGAAACGTAGGACTATGTTGCTGGCGATCACTTCAGCATCCTGTCTGTTATTTTGCTGTTGTGATATAGTGTTGCTGTGAGTTGTTTGTGCCGGCTGATTGATTTCTGCTTTGTTCTCTTTCCGATGTTCTGCTGATGAAGAGGCTGCGGATCACCACCACCGACGGCCCGGGAGATGTAATGGGGGAGAAGAACTTCGCAGGTCCTTCTGTCAGTCTACTCTCTCCAAGTGTGGATCCCCATGGACTATCCGTTACTGGGATGTTGGAGAGGCGAGGATGCTATGGATGCCGGAATGTACTGATCGTTTGGATTGGCCGTACCTTCACTGGACTGTGAGAGAAGCAGGGAGACTGTAGAGGCCTGGGGCCTGCTATGGACAAATGGAGGACTCTGGGGGATTATATGGACCTTCAGGGGATGTTTCTAAGGAACAGAACTGTCAATTGACTATGCTGACCCCATTTGCGTTCCACTTCACCGGTCCATGATCTTTACCACTTGATTGTTTGGACAAATGGTTAATGCGGCCACTGGACTCTAAGTATTTGGTTGCTTAGCTGCATCATCTCTCTTTGCATATTTGACAATTCTTTGTTGTGCTTTGTTTTATTTGTTATTCTGTTATTGGTAGTACGGCCAAGGCAGATTGTCACCCCTCTGAGTCTGGTCTGCTTGAGGTTTCTTTCTATAATCAAAAAATGCCTGAGGGTGTTTTACTTTACCACTGTTGCCAATGTCTTTGCTCAGGCGGTGGGTAAGGTTAGACGTTACTGTTTTGACGCGCCTTGGGGCGACTTATGCTGTGATTTGACTATAAGTCACGTTTTTTTTTTTTTTTAATACTTGTTTGGCTGATTCTGTGACTTAAATTTTGAAGTGACTTGTATGTAAAAAATACTGCATTATCATCTACAGTCACAATATAGCATCGTCTACACGTGTCAAGCTACTCCTGTGTACTGATCTGAATGTGTACTAGTCGGATCCACACTATGGAGCAGAAGGTGGCGGTAATGCACCATTAAGTTGGACGCCAACCACCGCAAAACAAGAAGAGGAAGATATGAACGAGGAGGGTGTGTTGTGTCTTCGAGAACAAATTTAATTAATAAATCATGCTCTCAAACTGAAAGACCACACTCTTGAATGAGGAGAAGTAATAACCTTCATACGCTCTTGAATAAAGAGAGGGAATAACCTTCATCCTACTCTGCACTGAACTTGTTTGCACTTTGTGGGACAGCCAGAATGGCAACAAAGAGGATGGTTAGTCAAGGCTAACTATTATATTTTAGAAATGTATAATCAATTAAAAAGTTTATTTACATTTAGTGAGGTAAAGGTGCACACATTTAGCGCTGCATTGATGTTTTTGTCTCCTCAGTGGTCACAAGAAGCAGTTTACTCGAGTTTTGTGCCTTGTACAATAACGTTAATTAGCCGGTTAGTTTCTGCTCACTAACACAATGTTTGCATTGTAATAAATATTGCGTTGATTAAATTAATTTTGCGCCACCACATTTCACAATCAAATAACATGTTTTTTCCTCTTCATGATGCATTTTTTGACAGATGCGACTAATACTCCGGTGCGACATATAATCGGGAAAATATGGTATCTGCCTCTTTATAGAAATCTTAAGAGTTAGGTTTCTAATAAAATAATCATAACATGATCTGTACATTTCCCATAATTCCATCGCCAAACAGAAAACCTGAAAGGACACAGAACACATCACATTTGTAACAATAAACTATTTTTAATATTTACATCTGTACCTAATGTGCAAATTAATAATTTAAAGTAGTGTAAAACTCTTAAAGAAATACAAAATCATATCTTACAGTCCTAACATGGTGCAAGTCCATGAAACAAAGAGGAGAAACACTGCAGTGTGCACAGGAGAGACAGGAGCCAACCGAGGGAGCAGTGGACATCCTTGGCCAGGACACAGTTAAGGACAGCATGGTACGTAATCCAAGCGTCACCAGAACAAACAGCAACACAAACACCGCATCGTTACACTCGTCATGTTGTATGAGCAGAAAGCACTTGGAGGAATCCACTGATTGGTTAAAGCACTGATGATCACAAAGGCTCGAGGTGCTCTCAGCATTGGGTGCTGCTGATGTCGGCCTCTGGACGCGAAGGAGGGACAACCTCATGCACACGCCGACGCCATGGTTCACCACGTGGTGCTAAGAGCGTGATTTGTGGTTGTGGCAGAGAAACAGCCACACGCCAGAAAAGCCTGTTTTTGTTTTTTACTACCCACAATTCATCTCATCTAACACGGCTAGCGATTAGTTAACAGGCGACTCGGAGAAACACACCATAAACGCCGCGCGCTTGAGGAGCGATTCCTCCTACGCACATTATTCAGTGTTTGGCACGGAAAACATTTCAGAATTTGAAACTGCTGATAGTAACTTTTTTTTTTCTTTTTTTTTGATAGAAGCTAATTTGGCAGTGCTTGTGATGTTCAGGAGCAAAAATGTGACACAACACTTTTGAGTCTGACACACTTTGCATCGCAGTAAGAACAAAAGTACACTTAAAGGGACAGTGTGTAGGAATTTCTCCTGCCTAGCGGATAAATTGTATTTTGCATTCAAATTAATAATGCTCCCTAGCGCCTCGCTATTCCAAATGCGTATTGCAGCTACGGTAGCCGTAACGTACCAAGAAGCTAATTAATAACACAACCAAGTAATGAGAAAAGCTTGTATTTAGACAATTACATTGATTTACCTGTCGAGAAAAAAACCGGCAACTTCGGCGTTCCTTTGGAAGTCCTCCATTAGCTCTTTCCACCTGGGAAAAGCTACTCCGATATTGACCGTCGTTTTCTGAATTCGCCGGTCACGTTGCCTTAGTTTCTCTATTTTTCGCTTTTTGGGTGAGGAGTATTCCATCTCCTGTGGCGTAGCATAAGTGTGGTCTTCCATTTAGAAAACAAAAATCGCAGGCTTTCAAATTTATCCGTGGCAGTGACGAGCACGTAAGCTGA
>OMMV01225754.1:0-12664 GCA_900302635.1 Chatrabus melanurus | reverse complement strand
CGTCAATCTGTCCATCACCATTGCAAACAAGAAAGGGCTCAGAGCCGATCCTTGATGTAATCCCACCTCCACCTTGAAAGCATCTGTCATTCCTACTGCACATCTCACAGCTGTCACACCGTCCTTATACATATCCTGCACCACCCTCACATACTTCTCTGCCACTCCAGACTTCCTCATACAATACCACAACTCTTCTCTTGGCACCCTGTCAAATCTCAATTGTTTGGGGTCAAGGTCATTGAGGTCAAAGGTCAAATTTTAAAAAAAATTTCACTCCAATTTGCATCAAACCTGGCACACATGTGGAGGTGGGTTCTGGAATTTCCCAGTAATATCAAATTTGTCAAAGATCAGTCATTGGGGTCAAGGTCATATCTGCCTGTCTGTTTGTTCCTCTACTCCTCCCAGGTCCTTTTGCTGATTTCTAACAAACTTAGTACGCCAATGAAGGTTGACCCCAAAATTGCTGTTAAAAATACATTTTGCCAAACATAAAGGTCAAGGAGTTTGACCCCAATTGAACCAAATGTGGCACAAACCTTAGATGGATTCCGGAATTGCACTGGCAAGGTCAGCTAAAGGTCGATCATTTGGGTGAAGGTCAAGGTCATTGGGGTCAAATGTCAGATTGCCGTAGCCTTTACTTCTTCATGCCACCAGGTACTATTACCCAGTTGTTTAAATTGGATTTCACCTGGCTAAATTTGTGAAACTGGATTTGATTGGTTGTCAAAACCAAATAAATATATTTGGATTTTGGACTGTTAGGACAACAAAATTAGTTATTCAAAGATGTTTTGTTGGATCCTAAGAAGTTGTGATGGTATTTATTTATTTACCATTTCCTTCAATTTTATAGATGAACAGATTAACCATCAAATGCAGAATCTTTACATTCAACCGCCATCCTGTGGAATAATAAAGCTGTCTGAAAGTATTTGCTTAAACTCCAGTTTTCTACATCGATCTTGCCAAGAAAACTAGTTTGACCTCCAACAGATCCTGACCCATCGTGGGTTCCGATCGTCACTGCGGTGTAAGATGACAACAGGTTTTTGAACTAAAATGATACAGGTTGTACTCCTAACCTTACCTTTTTTTCTCCGCAGACAGAGAACTTCTCCAAAGCTTTACATTTCATGTACAGCCTTGGTTTCATCACTTTGTTCTTGTCCATCATCGGTGTGTACGGTGCCTGCAGTGAAAAGAAGTGGGCGCTGATAGTGGTGAGTAAACGGAAAAGAATCACACTTTTATTAGCCGTAGTGGCAGTAATATGTTATGAATAGACGGCTATTAGCATGGACAAACCCTCGGATGTTTTTTTTCATGCACTGACTGTTTGTGTCTGTGTGTTTCAGTTCACAGTTGGCATGATTCTGATCAGTCTGCTCCTATTTGTATTTGTCATGCTTGTAGTTGCCGCATGGCCAAAGGTATTACAAAGTTCCGTTTAAAACGTTGCACCTATTGAAAATGATCAGATTAAATGTAACTGTTCCTTACTAATTTAAAATTTTGCTGACATCTTCTGTTTTTGTTTCTTTTTTTAATGGTAAGGCACACATCTAAAATAAATGAACAATATAATGTTCACATTATTGTGTCGTTGTGCAGTTTGCTGAAAAAATTAAGGCGGGCTTCGAGAATTTGATGCCACTGAATAACGTCACCAGTTCTGTCAGAAAACACCTCGATCACATACAGGAGGAGGTACGCATCCTTTGTTTTATCCTCATCATTTGTATCATGTGCTTTACAAACATTCCACACTGCTCATGTTATCATTTGATACATTAACGGGATTTGATCCGATGCTTTTACTTACTGCATCTCTCTAGTGACCCAACTGTACAGCAATCCTCTTATTTCATTTTTGTTCTAGCAACTGTCTTGGGTCTTTGAATGTTTTTACTTGTTGTTCGTTTTAGCCAAGCCCCGACCTCCGGTGCTGAAAAATGAAGCCAACGCGGAAGAGCCAACTCTTGCAGTTCCTTGAATGGCCACTTGAGGCTAGCTCCACAAGCGAGTCACTTCCCACAGACCCCCATGTTAAAATCTCCAACTTTACAGCAGAATTACAGGGTCTTGCAAAAGTATTACCCCCCCCGACATTTTTAAAATTGATTTTCATTTGGATTTCATGCAACGGACCTAAACAAAACACTCCAAATTGGTGAAATGAAATAAATGAAATAATTAAGGGCATGGTTGCTTTGAGTGACAGCTGTGTGCCGGAGTCAGGGTTCCGCTAGCAGTGGCCACTAGCTGCTGTGGACTCGACCCGGTCGACTCCACTGTTTGTCCTTTCTGAGCGTTTTATTACAAATGGGTAATTCTTTTACTAGGGGGCAAATTACAGGTTCCACAAATGATAAAAATACATTCTACAGAATCTTTTAATTCCTGCTGCATAATCAAACTGGATAACAAGGGATTTCAAAACCAACAAAAGCAGTGCACTTTTTGACATTTTAAATTTTTTATGACAGTCCAAAACAACATGTAATGGACTTGACTGTAACGGAGGTGACGGTTTCAGCTGTTCAGCCTTTTGAACTGCCACATGGTAATTCATTGTATTGAAAGTTATGCTGCATTTATGAGTGATCTACAAGCCATATCTAATCCATATTATATTTATTCAATTCTCTGACAAATAATTTGTCTGAGGGAGTAACAGAGGTGATGGGAAATAAAGCTACTTACTGATTTTTGGTTGTTTTTCTTCAGAAAGTTCAAATGTTTTGACATTAATCCTGTCCACCATGTTTCTCTCCACCAGATATAACAAGACATTTGATTGGTTCACTCAGTAACTCAGCTTGCTACTAACAGTGGGCAGCAAAGCCCAAATGTAACGGAGTTGACCAAAATTCTAGGAGTAACATTTTGAGCTCTCTTATGAAAAATGTAACGATGTTTTGAGCCTGGAACCTTTATAGATAAGAATTTCAACACGACTCAAAGCAAAAACAACAATAATAAGGCAAATTACCAATTATTCTGTCAGAAAACAATATTATCATCAACATATCTTTAATTAGTAAGTCCTTTCAGCTTCTCCCACTTTCAACTCAGGGTCGCCACAGCAGATCCGATATGTATCTGCATGTTGATTTGGCACAAATTTTACACCGGATGCCCTTCCTGATGCAACTCCACATTACATGGAGAATGGGCAGGGGTGGCCTTGAACCGGGAACCTTGTGCACTGAAAGCGATTGCTTTAACTGCTTGGCCACCACGCTGCATATCAACCTTTTGTGCGTTCCTCTCAAATCAATTTGAAAATTTAGAAATAATACATTAGTTGTACCTCTGTTGGTGCTTATCATTTTATCATGCGATCAAACTAGTCAAAATTAAATCACTGGTACATAAATGTTTCAAGTGAGATTAAAATAAAATGCAGGTGAAATACATGGACCCTAATTTGCCCCTTAGTTGGAGAATCACCCAAATATCTGAGATAATCATGTTAATTCATAATATCTGTCAGCGTTAACCTTTCTGATGGTGCAGCAGTGGGAGTTCTTCTTGATATTTGGATGTCTTCAAGAAAGCTAGCTAGTGGATTGCATGATAGGCCGACCAGTTGACGTGCAATAAAATATTATTAACTGTCCAGTAAATATTGGTTATCTTACCCGTGTCTTTTAGGCTTTATAAATAAAATTAAATGATATCGGTTTTTAATGCAATTACAATTTGCAAGTACCATGTCTCTGATTTTCTCCGTGTTCCTTTTCAGTTTCAGTGCTGTGGGTTCCAACAGGGCTATCAGGACTGGGGCTACAACATTTCAGAATCCTGCCTGTGTCAGGAAAACTCCATGAATCCATGCGTGAGTACAATTAAGTGTCTTAGTAAAGAAGAAATTTTTAAAAAAAGGTTTCGGATTTGAATAGTTCTCTTGATTCTTGCTCATGTGAATTCTAGGTGGCAGCCCCTAAAGACAGCCAACTGTTTGAGGAGAGTGTTGTTGGCCATCCCGTCATGATTTATGAAGAGGTAAAAAAAAAAAAAAATTAACAAGGTTCTTTCTCAAGTTTATAGAGCGGATGCTTTACGTGAAAACTTAAGGGGGGGTTTCACCTTCACAAATTAAGGTTTATAGGCTGAACGGTCATTGGCCATTTGGCTTAAAGAGTGCCCCACCCACCATGTAGTCATGCCACTGTTGAGACACCGCCGTGACGACAGCTACGCCTGACAACACATTAGCAAGAAACACCACAAATTGCCACAATGTCAACAGGAAGCGTCACAGGTGCATTACAATGCCAGTACGACGTGCCCACACGGCGTGTAAAGACGTCAACAAGGTGTCGCCACAAAGCAGCCGCGGCTTTTGTGTCGCGGAGAAAAGTGCGCCAAAAGCTCCTATAAACATACGTATTTTCACCATTATATCAAGTGGACAATGATGATGAACTGCCGCTGAAGAGGAAGAGTGTCGGCTGTCGCGTGATGTCGATCGCATCTTGCCGACGTGCGGTGGGCTTCGCGTTGCGTGCGCGGCGGCATCGCGCTGGTTCGTCGCCATTTATTTTCCTCACATGTCGCCAAGGACACTCACGACTCGGTAAGATGCTCTCATGAAACCACCAGGACGTCGAGGAGATGCACCAATACATCGTCATGACGTGACACGACACGCCAAGATGTAGCATTGCGGAGGGCCTATGACAACGTAGGCTACCACGATGTAGCGCACCAGCAAAATGTCAACATAACTCACCAACCCTGCATCCGAATACTCAGTATGTACTAACATCAGTTAGGAAGTTACTACCCAACAGTTACAGTCGCCCATAGTAAAAGTAAGCGAGCGAGTAGTAGGGACTTAATTCGAACCCGCTGCTACGCCGCTGCCACCTTACCTGTCCTTTGACCCAGATGTTTGCAAATGACGCATATGCGCATACCCAAGTATGCTGTGAAAATATCTATTTCGCAACAGCAGACTTTTTAAATTGATCCCTGATGTGTTGTTGTACAATGCCGCGGCCCCTTGGATGCCGCTACAGTTTTCATGTATGTCCGCTATCTTCATTGAATTTTCTCAGGAAATTCTTCTTCTTTCGTCACCAGGCTTTGTTCCAATATGTTGAACGTGAGAAAAAGTGGCAGACGTTGTACCTTGTAGTTGTCCATTGTATCGGATGTTGCACTGATTTGTCCACTCTCCTGTTTCAGTCGTGCGTTCCACACATGGTGTCACATTTCAAACTTTTCCTAAGTATTGCAGTGGCCGTATGGTTGGGGATCGCATTAATAACGGTACGTACTGTCCGTTGTGATTGTACCTACCTGCCTCTCCTTTGTTTGTCCTCTCCTCATTTTTACTTTACGTTCTCTGAAATTTAAACCAGATTTCCAAGTCGGTGCAAAATACCGCTGATATTTCGTTCTAAAGTGGCTGACGTGCCCTCACCCTTGAGTATTGCGATGGTCCTTCAAACAATGCAGCAAATCAATTTGTGTTCCATCTATGAACAGGCAAATAATGTTAAAGAAATTTCTTACCCATACTTCAGGGGACTGTGTTTAAATTGTCTGAGCCACAGGTTGCACAAAAAAAAACAGGGTTTTACTGTCAGGTCCATAAGTATTTGGACAGTGAAACTATTTTTGGAATTCTGCCTCTGTGAACCACCACGGCAGTGTCGACGTTCAGCTGTAAATCAAGGGGTTAACAAAAATATTGCATTAATTATTAAGGAATTACATCCATTTTTATCTACAGTCCCTCCATTTTCAGACCCCATAAGTAATTGGACAAACTAACATAATTCTAAATATAAGGATTAAATCATCACTTTTACAGCCCGTTTTCTTGAGACAAGTCAGGGGATGGATACGTGAACATTTCAGAGTCACTGAATACATTTTGGATTTCATTTATATCAATTAATAAGAAATGCAAACAGCATTGTACTGTGTGGCGAATCTGTCTGGGGTAGGCAGCTCTCAAAAACTGAGTGACATGAATGAGACTGGTGAGGGAAGCCACCAAAACACCAATGACAACTCTGAAGAAAGTATAGACTTCTGTGGCTGTGATTGGAGAAAGTGTGCATGCATATCTTATTTTCCAGGGATTCAGCTGATCTCTGATACAGGTCAGTGCAATGTGTCTTCATGTTACTCCGTCTCAGTTCTGCTCTTCCTTTTGACCTTTTTCAAAAAAAACAGTGCTTCGAGAGCACAATGATGCCACGCCCACAGTTCAAAGTATCAGCAATGTCGAGAAAATTGGCTTTTAATCAGTCCGATTCGCCAACAATAAAATATCTGAACTCATTTCCATAAAATTAGCCCTTTTCCTACATATTAGCATAGGGCCCCACATTTGACCTTCACCTCTGACTGTGATTGTTGTCTGATTGTAACCAAATTCAAAACACTTCTTTCCATCCATAGGCCCGATGTACCTGCCAAGTTTGATCAAAATCAGATTAATTGTTCTTAAGATATCTTACTAAAATACATACAGAGGCGATCACAAGAGCCAATAATCATCTTTATTCAGAGCAATTTATTGGCATAAGATGAATCAGAACACGATGATACAGACTGACTAAAGTGTATCTCTCTCACATCCTTTCAGGTATTATCAGCCGTGTTGTGTATCATCATGTTGTGTCAGCTGAGCAGAAAGGACGATGTCCCTCCTGTCATCTACAGCAAAGAGGCAAAAGCAGGAAACTACGACGCACTCACAGACGCCGTAGACTACACCTGACTTCTTTTTTATCATTTTTATCTTCTCAGATCATCACCATCAGGATGATGAAACGGGATATATTACCAGGATCTTATAACGATGATGCATTTATTCAGCAGAAATCTCTTAAAAGCTGTTCATGTCTTCAGAAAGTTCACATTGCCGTCGACAAGTCAAGCTGCACGAAAAAGTGAATGCATGATTTTTGTTAATTTGATATAAAATCATCTCTTTCTTTTTTTTTAGTGAGTTCTTTACCATGTAAGCAATCAGACCAGTATTCATTTAAAGCCACAGTGTGCAGGATTTAGGTGTGTTTATTAGCATAAATGGAATATAACACTCATAACCATCTGTTCATTAGTGTATAATTAATTACCTGCAACAATGAATCATTTTATTTTCATAAGCTTAGAATGAGTCTTTCATATCTACATGGGAGCGGGCCCCCCTCATGGAGGCCACCATGTTGCACCACCATGTTGATACGGTAGCCCAAAAGGGACATGCTTATACCGCCTTTTGCATTTTGCAGCATGACCAGAAAACTGAAGAAAAAAGTAGCGGAATCAGTGGTTACTCCCCTATACACTGTCTACTGGTTGCTAGCGCAGGCTAACACATTTGAAAACCCTGATTTTTGTTAAATGCATCATACATGCTGCTTATCACAAGAGGAGGCGATAGGGAGCATGTATCCCTATCGCCAAAGAAGTAAAAAATACGAAGGGAAAGAAAATCATTGCAATCTGCACCCTCACAACCAGACGACACTAAATCCTACACACTGTAGCTTTAGGTATTTTATGCTACAAAGGGAAACTGAGTATAATGTGCCAGTAATTCTGCCTTTGCCATTCTGACATTTATAGAATGTTTTCCTTTTTTATTTTTTAAAGTTTCAGTTGCATTTTAATTGAATGAACTATTTAAGGAATAGTACACTGAGTGCATAATGCCAAAGAAATGAATTCTGAACCCTGTCCCTTCTGCGTGAGCCACACTGTTACAGCTTCATTGTCTTTTGGAAGAAAAAAAGAGGAAACGTTTGTTTGTGTGTGTTTTTGTTCTACTACTTCTCCCAGGTTATTTTCGTAGAATTCGTCGAAGTTTAATCAATACCCTGGAAGTGACTAAAATCAACCTTCAAACCTTGGAAAAATGGAAAAACAGTCACGGGACCCCATTGAGGGAACTCTACTATTTGGTCAATTTCAACCAAACTTGATATGTGGATGGCAGTCAATCCCAGAATTGCCTTTAAAGGGTTTTTTTTTATAAAAAGGTCAAGGTCATTGGGATCAAAGGTAAAATTTTGGTTTATTTGTCTGTTCCTCTACGCCTCCTAGGCCTTTTGGCCGATTACCAACACACCCTTAAAGGGTTTGTGCTGGCAAAGGTCAAGGTCATTGGGGTCAAAGGTGAAAATTATGATTTTTTTTTTTCCACACCAATGTCGACCATACTTGGCACACATATGAAGGTTCTGGAGTTCTGCAAGCGTGGTCAAATTTGCCAAAGGTCAATCATCGGGGTCAAGGTCATTGAGTTCAAAGGTCAAAATTTTAGTTTTTCATTCTGATTTGCACAAAACATGGCACACATATGGAGATGGGTTAGGGAATTGCCCAGACGAGCTCAAATTTGCTGAAGGTCGATCATTGGGGCCAATGTCTGCCTGTCTGATTTTTGACGTAATCCTCCCTGGTCCTTTTGCTGAGTTCTACCAAACTTGATATGTAAAAGAAGGTTGAAAGGTCAAGGAAGTTGAGTTTTAACCTAAGTGTGGACTAAATGTGGCACAGAATTGCCCTGGCAAGGTCAGCCAGAGGTCTCTCATTTGGGTAAAGGTCAAGGTGATTGGGGTCAAATGTCAGATTGCCGTAGGCTTTAATGTCTTCATTACCGTGGGTACTATTGCCTAGTTTACAAAAACTTCAATGCCTCTTTTTGTTTTTGTTTTTTATAAAAGCTTGACATTCACAGGACAAAATATAACTGCAGAGAGAATCACGGCAGTGGCAACATTGTTTATTTGTAATAAATATCATTTCTATTGATTTAACTTTTTTTTCAAATTTCCTGTACAAAAAGGAATCATATCTTACTGCTACAGGTTACAGTGTGAAGTGTGGACACTTACTGCGTGTGCTTCTTCAATTACAAAAGCGTTTGGGGTATTTTTACACCCAAATAGTGGAGTTTTTGGTCCTGTCTGTTTGTCCAAGTGTGAGCAAAATAACTCCAACAGTTGGGGTCCGATTTAGACCAAACTTTGTGTAATGTTTGAGGGTTAGCCACGGACAAAGTGATTTGATTTTGATAAGAATTGGTTAAATGTTAAGGTCACCAACCAAGGTCAATTTTTTGGACCAATGCGTACATATAGGGGACATTTTTATTTTTAAAAAGCACCTATGGTTACTTTTAAACAGTAATATGAAGTCATACATCACCTTTCTTTTGGTAACATGACCATTGACCTTGGGTGAGCTTGAAAGGTCAAACTCTTAGTATGGCTATTTTGAGCAATTGGTTAAACACACACCTATTGTTGTTATTAAACACTACTATGAAATCATGTAAGACCTTTCTATTGATCACATGACTTTAAAAGGTCATAACAAGTCAAACAGTTTGAAGCCAGTACTGTAAAATAGGGTGACAAGAGACAAAAATTGAAACTATTTTTTTTTGTTGCCTTTAAACCAATGAGATGTTTGCTAACAAAAGTTTAGTTATTTTTTAAGAAAAGTAATGCAATGTTTCCCAATTTTCTTTGTAAATTCACTGGTGTAAGGGCAAAAAAACAAAACATTTGAACTTTTGTCCCTTGTCACCCTGGTTTACAGTATATATTAAACACAGTGGAAGGGTTGTGTGTTTGTCAAGGAACCATGTATTGTGTTAACACTGAATCACCAAGAATTCGCATGAATGGGTGCCAAACATGCACTGCAAAAAAGAGAAAACTTTATTAAATTGCTTCAATTGGTAAAACTCAAATTAATTAAGTTTGCCGAATTTAAGTTAAGAAGTCGGTGTGATATTACTTATGTTAATTTGGATCAACTTAATTCATTTGACTGTTACTAACTGAAGCGCGCTCAAAAAAATGTATTGGATGAACTCAATTCAATTTTGTAAACGATTTTCATCCAATAAATATATGTAGCCCCAATGGAAATGATGTACAAAACTGAATTGAGTGCATCCAATGAATCTTTTTTTATTGGACTTTATTTTCTTTTTTCAGTGTGTAAGGCGTGATTCTAGTGCTACTTTTATACTAGTTAATTGTGACATTTACTAATAACCATAAATAAGAGAGAAAACGAATAAAAACGATGGCGCGGTGATGTTCCAGAGATGGAAATAGAAACACGTCTGGATCCGTGGAGCCGACTTCAGCGTGCAAACATTCTAAATTCTTCTTCAGATTAAATCTCAGGCGTCAACAGAACAAGAATCACATTTTTATTTTTACTATTTACAAAATATTACATAAATACATTCTATAAATGAAACTCTACTGTATCACAGAAAACAAAAAGCCATAATACTGTCGAACAGACATTGGGTAAGAAATGGTTAAAGTGCACAGGAGGATATAGGATCTACTGTTTCTGATTAATTTAATTTGTCAATATGATATTAATCAAAGAGCCATTTCAAATTCAAGCAGCTCATGCAGCAAGTTATAGTCCAAGTAATGGTGCACAAAGCCTGCATTGTTGACAGTGGTATTAAGTTACAGTCAGAATATTGATTACTTTTCCTATAAGAGCCTATAGTGTCCTGTGTACAGTCCCCATGCCTGAAAAAGGATCCTGAACATATGATAAATGTATTTTGGAGATTTAAAAAAAGTCATGATTTATATCAAAAAATTTCTTTTTTTCTTATGACTAGAGGTGATAATCTCATACCACAGAGTAAAACATTTTTATATATATTTAATGAGCATAACAAGGCATTAAAGACATTCTTGTGTCCCGATAAGAGCTGTGACTCATTCGTTCACCACACCTGATTATTATTTTTGTAAATAGAGCACTATGTAAATACTGTTAAATACGCATAAAGATTATTAATAATACTTGGGAAAAAATGCAGCGAGCGAACGTAAAAGATCTCAGGAGCCATTTAGATGTTCAGCCACAGTTAGAATACAGATTTCACTTATATGTTAAATAAACTGGCTAATTTAAATTTAGGCATGGCTAAACTCTTTCATCCACAGTGAGGCTACTCTCATGTTTGGTGGTGACCTGCACAACCGTAGCAGTTTTGTGGTTGAGCATCTTGCGCAAGGACACTTCAGCAAACAGTCAGGGATCGACCCACCAGTCCTCTGGGTTAACGGGACACCCATTCCACTAGTAATGTAATGGATAACCATTTTTCAAAAGATACAACTGGAATGGTAAATTTGAGCTTTTTTTTTTTTTTGTTGAAACTACCTTTCATGGATTCGGACATGCTACAAAGTTATTTTTAAACTGATTCCAGTACAAAAAAAAAAGAAAAAAAGAGAGAGATCCAGATATCATATTTGTTTAAATCAGTGTACATAAATAAATGTAAAAAATTACTTCCAAACAATACTACAGTGCATTTGAATGTGATACTCTGGTCCGGCAAACAGGGGACGTCTGCTGTAACATCCCCGATTGGTCCCCACCACAATGTTCTCTGTCGGATGTTACAGGGACGTTCTTGCCGTCCGTAGTTCTTGTTTGGTCCTTGTGCGACGTTCTGAATGAGACGTAAATCGTACCCTCCAGGAATATTCCCATTTGGTCGTCTGGATAACGTTCTCATTAGGTATAATGAAAAAAAAAAAATAACAAAAGGAGAGCTTCTTGAAACTAGTTAAGTGCCGAAAAAAGTTACAAAAAGGTTACAAAAAAGACTGTGCTCTTACAGAGGGGTTAAACAAATCTAAAGAAAATAAAGTAGAAACCAAGGCACTCGTCGTAGAGAAAAATTAAAATGTCTTTATTCCATTGGCAAGTTTAAGATTAAAACCTGCAAACTCAAAGCGTTTCGGCGTCAGCCTTCTTAAGGAAGTTGCTGAAGAAGGCTGTTTAAAAAAAAAAAAAAACTGCAATAACGTCCCCGTGACATCTAAAAAAACCTTTCCTCTACATTACCCCAATGTCCCCGGTACGTTCTTAGAACGTCCCGCAATAACGTTCCCGTGATGTCTAGAAAACGTTCCCCTAAAGTCCTCGCAATGTTCTTAGGACGTCCCAAATAATGTCCCCGGGACGGAAAGGGAACCCTACACATCGACATCTCAGAGGAGCTTTAGGGAATGTCAAGGGGACGTTATTTTGTTTGCTGGGATGTCAGTTCTTCACCACAGCATGTGAATGCACCACCTGAACATAGACAACTCCCTCCACAGTTTCAATTGCATGAAAATCTTAAAGTTCAGGGTTTAAAAAAACCTACTAAAAACTTAATCTGTTCACTAATCAAGGCTTTGAACGTTCAAAGAACGATCCAAAAACCAGAAACAATTAGCATATCAATAGGAACAACAAGGAAACCAGAAACTTTATATATTTTTTAATGTTCAGAAACAGAAACATTTAGTTGGAAAAATAGTAACTGCTTAATAACATTATTTTTTCAATTTTTTATTACAAACTAAAATATTTTCTGCTTGCAATAAATTGGTGCTGAGTTTTCCTCTGAACGCCACACACGTCTTTGAATAGCGGAGAGAAATTTGGCAGCAGCAGGCAATTTTAAAGTAAAAGGTGGTGTGGTCTCCTCGTGTCCAACCAGAGGAGCTGAATATTGTGCTTTGTACCTTATAAATGTTGGTCTTAGACATCAACTTCATCAATGTTTGATGGACAGTAAAGAGAAATAACTAGCTAGCTGGAGTTAGGCTAAACAATGCGCCCGGTCAGC
>OMMV01225744.1:0-11971 GCA_900302635.1 Chatrabus melanurus | reverse complement strand
CCAGCGTACGTCTGTCCTCTTGGACTGGTTGCTCTTGGTTGGCGTAAACTGTTTTGTATGTTGGTCACGTCTTCCGTAACCTGCTTCAGTAGCTCATTTCCTGTTGAAAACTGACACCATCGTCATTTATCACCTTGAGCAACGCCAGTATTTCCAAGCAGTGAAATCCAGCAGATCTAACATTCACCTTCATACAGGAGTTTGTTCATGTCGCACAGACACGCCCACAGTGGCCTGCCAACTTCCTGCGTGCTCACTAATGCTGTCGGCTTCAATTTCACACGTCATAAACCAGGTTCAGGTACAGAGCAGAGGACAACACAACAGTGCAGCCTGACCTCACTGCAGCATCAGCCCACTGCACAAATCCCCAAAACATGACCTCATTCTCCAGTGCAGCTAACCTTCACGTTAATGCTAACCACGCTGTGAGGCCACAAAGCTACAGAGGCGACAAAGAGCCTTCTTCCATGTTTGAGCTTCCATATGTTTGTAAGATATTGAGGTGTGGTGATTTTTCACTCTTGCGTACCGAGGCTGTAGCTGTTGTTACTTCTCTTTATATGATGGCAGACTTTTAAAAGCCACAATATGAGGGCAGCTGCATGGATTATGGAGATTTAAACGAGAACAAACACGATGGACAGAGGAGGATTAAACATATGCTCAGCTCCTTTCTTCCGGTTTGATTTGGCATCAGTTGTTTTTGTTTATAGTTTACTGGCTGTATGTTGGACTCCTGGCCTGCCCCAGTTGTTGTTTTCTAAGCTTGTTAGCCACTCTGCAGCATCACGCTGGTAAAACCCATGTTCCAGGAAGCGCACGGTGACGCGGGATAATATGAGTTTCCTGTTATGAGAGTTTTTGCAGTTTACCTTTTGAACCTGTAGCAGAAGTGCTGCTTTTTAAAATGACTGATTCATCTGGAGCTGGTGTATTTTTGTCTGTGGAGGTGGGGGAATAAAGGAAAAAATATTTGGAGATTAAAAAACTCATAATAAATTGTCCCACATTGCGACTCTGGTAGTTTTTGGCTAATGAAACCTTGTGGGGTTTTTTTCCTGGCTGCAGGGCCACAGAGAAGATCCTGGGACGTGCACGGCAGCTTGTGGACGTTAAGAAGGACGACGGCTTCTCTGCGCTGCATCTGGCCGCCCTCAACAACCACCACGATGTCGCTGAGATCCTCATCAAGGAGGTGAGCCGCAGTGCAGGACCGAATCACTGTATCCTAAAAATCTCTTTTTTTTTATTGTTAACACGGCACAGGACATGTTTACCAGGGTAGTAACATTTAATTTGACTGCTTTAAACTAATTCATTTGTGCGTGGCCATTTTCCTGTCTGAGATTTAAAAAAATTATGATTACACTTTTAAAAAAAAACAAAAAAACCCCCAAACTTTCTCACTTCTGCTTGCATTTCTTCACTTTTATTTCCCCCTGTTTGGTTGGACTTCTAACAGGATTACTCGATAACGAGTTGAATGATTTTTCTAAAACTTGGTGAAAAGGTTCAGCCTGGCCTGGAATAGAACTCATCAAACTTTGGAATAGCTCCACATCAAGTGTGTACCCAGGGAAAGTTTTGATTTTGGCAGATGAATAATTTTGGGCCCTGGTTATATGTTTGGTTTCATATTTGCATATTTCTCTCATTGTTTCCTCTTCCCTCCTCCTCCACAGGGGCGCTGTGACATCAACATCCGTAACAACCGCAACCAGACGCCGTTGCAGCTGGCGGTGACACAGGGCCACACTGAGCTGGTGCAGCTGCTGGTCGCTGAGGGTGCCGACATTAACATGGAGGATGAGGATGGTGACACCGCCATGCACGTGGCCCTGACCCGCCCACAGCTGGCCAGCATTATGCTCAGCCCTGGCGTGGGAACGAGCAGCACGGAAGAAAGTGGCGAGGGTTGCTCCTCTACGTCGCTCTACTGCAGGGTGAGGACCAAAAGAGGAAGGGGAGGTGGCATGTCATACTATTTATTATATTAGTTTATTTCCTATAAGGAGATCAGAGGTGTTGCATAAATTGTTTTTTCTGCAGGAAAGATGTTTTGGACCCAAATCACTTCAGCAGAAACGTTTGATTTTGATTTACTGAGAACATGATTCCTACCAGTTTTGTTTGTTTATTACAGACCAGTGAGGGTTATATAGAGACCCAAGGAAAGAATATCTGGGTGATTCTCCAACTAAGGGGCAAATTAGGGTCCATGTATTTCACCTGCATTTAATTTTAATCTCACTTGAAACATTTATGTGCCAGTGGTTTTATTTTGTCCGGTTTGATCGCATGATAAAATGATTAGCACCAAAAGAGGCGTAACTAATGTATTATTTCAAAATTTTCCAATTGATTTGAGAAGAACGCACAAAATTAAAGGTATGCTAATGATAATTGTTTTCTGACAGAGTAATTGGTCATTTGCCTTATTATTGTTGTTTTTGCTTTGAGTCATGTTTAATTATTATCTATAACAGTTCCAGGCTCCAGAAGTCATTAAGTGAGCTCAAAATGTTAGTCCTGGAATTTTGGTCAACTCCGTTACGTTTTGGGCTTTGCTGCCCTCTATTGGTAGCCAGCTGAGTTACTGAGTGAACCAATCAGATGTCTTGTTACATCTGGTGGAGAGAAACATGGTGGACAGGATTAATGTCAAAATGTTTTAACATTCTGAAGAAAAGCAACCAAAAATCAGTCAGTGGCTTTATTTCCCATCACCTCTGTTACTCCCTCTGCCAAATTATTTATCAGAGGATTTAATATAATATGGATTAGATATGGCCTGTAGAACACTGATAAATACAACATAACTTTCAATTCAATGAATTACCATGTGGCAGTTCAGAAGACTGAACAGCCGAAATCATCACCTCCATTACAGTCAACTCCGTTATATGTTGTTGTTTTGGACTGTTATAAAAAATTTAAAATATCGAAAAGTGCACTGTTTTTGTTGGTTTTGAAATCCCTTGTTATCCAGTTTGATTATGCAACAGGAATTAAAACATTCTGAAGAACTTATTTTCTCATTCATATTCGTATCTCTTATTTTATCATTCGTAGAACCTGTAATTTGATCCCTAGTTAAAGAATCACCCATATTAAGGCTGAAGTCAGCCATAGGGATTAATACAGAATTAGAAAGGTAATTATGGACTCACTGGAATAATTAAAAATAAGGTGGAAGGCTGAATGATTAATTGAGTTTTTATCATGAGAAATCATTGTGATAATTCATTGTGGGGGCCATGATAAAATTAATTAAAATATTTAATTACACAGGCATGAACAAAATGCTGAGAGCTGAATGCAGCACAGATGTGCATGTTTGCTGTACGTGTGTATGGATTACTGAGAATTTAGCAGCTTGTGGAATCATTTTCTTGCCAGCACAAATGTCTAGATAGTGGCACATCCTCTGTAACTACATCAGTCTTTAAGAAATACAAACAGTATAGTACTGTGTGGTAAATCTGTCTGGAGTCGGCAGTTCTGAAAAACTGAGTGACTGTGAAAGTGAAAGAAACTAGTGAGGGAAGCCACCAAGACACCCTGACAACTCTGATGTGGTTGGCTTCTGTGGGTATGACTGGAAAAACTGTGCATAGTATAACTTTTGTCTGTTGCTTCACCAGTTATACACCAAACAATGTAATACGACAAACCCTGCAACCATTAATAGGTATGTAAAGATACGTGTCAACAGTACAATAATGCAAGGTAATTCCACAGCTATGTAGAAGCTGGGCCAGGGATACTATATAAAGCAAAAATAACAGTGGGCCTAAAGGAGAACCCTGGGGTACCCCGTATTTTACCGCAGAAAATTTGGGTGATTAAAAGAGTCATTGAGGTTTTTCTGAAAATGTGATCTCAACTAAGGTAGCATTGACCAGAGATGATAAAATAGTCAAACACTGCAGTAAGATCTAACAACAGCAACACCAACATGGAGTTTAGTTGTTTTGTACCAGGCCATTTGTCAAGAATGCTTTCAATCCATTTCAGAGTGTGAGCAGGATTCAAACATCTGTTTTGTACACACTTCAGTGGCAGGGTGACACTTCTGTTGACATTTGAATCAGGGATTGTCTCTTCATATCCTCACCAGCTCTGACAGTACAAAAGAAACTGGCAGCCACCCAACTGGCAAGAGACCAAGACTGTTAATGAAGGCAGAGCGGAAGTACTGAGGAATGAGCAGGCCTCTTTAAGTCTTGTGATACTGTATGCTGAAGATTGGACATGTTGAGGCACCGTTTAAGATGTCCGTAGTCATTTTCGAACAAAACCTCCAAACCAAAACCTACGGTTTGGAGGTTTGGTCAGATCAGAAGTGCACATCCCTCATCAACCTTCAGCCAGATGCATGTTCTCTTTCAAAATGAAAATGGCATGATGAAAACCTGGATTTTTTTTGTTCTTAAATAATTATGACGTAGTGACCCTTTATGGTGGCATTATGAATCCGAGGCTGTTTTACTATTTCAGTCAACCAAAAACAAGCTGATGAAGTTTTTCACCAGGTAATAAACTTGTAATTGTATCCAGAAGGAGATCAGAATCTTACTCTTTAATGGTCTCCTTCATGCTTTTCAGTGGGGCATCAACACACATGAGCTGGTTTAATATTCCTCATTAAGAGAGTGGGACTCTGCTTGGTGCAGCACTTCTTATATCAGCACTTTTCAGGTGTTCGATTTGATCACCGTTATCAGTTGTTGATATCACTACACCAATGAAGAACGTCCTTTCCAGTCTACATGAGTGCAAACACTGCAGCTCCACTCAGCCTGCTGGGTGCGTGCCAGGCCAGCGTACCCTCATAAAGGTGGCCAGACTTAAGTGCTAAGGGTTGTTCTAGCCGCTGTCAGTGGATGAGTTGTCGAGAGAGTTCTTCAATGCTGATTAGATTTGGGGTTATGTATTCAGTGTTGCACTGGTTTTACTTGAATTACCCCTTTGCTGTTGACAGCCAGTGTTGTCCTTGACTAAGTTTTCAAAGTCTTCTTATCTTACGCCTTTTCCAGAAGAGCAATTCTCTGCTTCATTACCTCCACTGATGGACAAAGGAGGGCAGCGATAATGTGATCATTGCTGTTAGGGCTGGACGGTATGACCTAAAATTCATATTGCGATATAATTTGAAGCATAGAACGGTAACGGTATATATTGTGATATATTCTTCAGTGTATAAATTTCTATATAACTGTTTCTGAATGGGTAACATACTTCCATAGCAAATTCATTGCAGCAGGAAGTTGTATTCTTAACTGTTAAAAAATTTCAAATAGTGTAGAATGCCATCATTTGAACTTGTAGAGACATTCACTTATCTCGGCAGTGACATTCATGTCTCTGGGTCCTCTGCCTTTGAGATCAAGAGACGCTTGGGAAGAGCTTATGGAGTCATGAGGTCGCTGAACAGAGATGTTTGGCGATGCCGATATCTTTGCAGGAGAACGAAAGTTTTTAGGGTCCTGGTGCTTCCTGTCTTACTGTATGGTTGTGAGACTTGGACGCTAACCAGTGACCTAAGGTGACAACTGGATGTCTTTGGTACCAGGTGTCTTCAGAGAATCCTTGGGTACCGCTGGAATGACTTTGTGTCAAACGAGCGGTTACTTAGCGAGACTAAGATGAGGAGTATCACTTGCATTGTGAGGGAGCGTCGGCTATATTTTGGACATGTGGCACGTGTCTGTGTGCATGATCCAGCACATAGGTGTCTGAGTGTTGAGGACCCCAGCAGCTGGAGAAGGCCAAGGGGACGGCCACACTCCACCTGGCTGCGGCAGATAGATTCTTATTTTGGAGATGTGGGGATGGACCAGTTGTCTGCCTGGGTGGTTGCCATCCAGGACCCGGGGCGGTTCCGTGGCGTGGTGGATGCGGCGAAGCGTGGCATCAGTGCATACTCCCAGACTTGATTTGACTTAACTGCTGGGCAAACTTATATTGTTTATATAGTCTACCGTTTACACCGCCCACCCCTAACTGCTGTTTTTGGACACAATAATTTAAAAAGTAGAGTACAGTGTTTGGGAAATACATTGTGGGGAGATGATCCTTGGTAATTTAATAACCTTTTGAGGCAGATCCTGATCTGTTTTCACATATTTTATCTTTTTCTTTTCATTTTCTTCTCTTGTTATTTATAGAACAGTCGTCTATGGAGATTAACTCTTGTGCTAGTGACACTCAAAATTCAGGCTTTACGGCCCACTGCCTTATGATGTCACTTAGACTTGTAGGCACAAGTTTGAACTCTCCTTTGTCAGTTGGCAGCATTAATAGTGGCTGTCCATTGTTACCCCTGCAGAGGTATGTGCTCTCCAAGTGCACCTTCTAGTTGAGTAGCTTTGTAGAGAAAGGATCATGGGCACATTTTTGTTTGCAACTCTAACTTAGTCTTTCCATCATTCTCTGTTTTCACAGTTGAGTGGCTCAGGTCTCCTGGGGAACACTGAGTTGAGTGTTGGTGCAGCCATCGCTTGTTTTCTGGCACAGGAAGGTGCTGACATCAACTATGCCAACCACAAGGGCAAAAGCCCACTGGACTTGGTCGCTGACGGCACCATGCTGCAGCTCATCAAGAGCTTCTCTGAGAAGCACAGGTAGCAAATGCGGTGTCTTATACTTCCAGTGTGGGCGTTCTTCACTTTATAAATTTAGTGTCCAACAATGCAGTAATGTTCAAAATCATATCAGAATAGTAGGGGTGTCAACATTCACTGAGCACATCTGTTCATTACATGTAGGATGACAGGGACTGTGTCAAGTTATAGCTGCAATTCTGTTCATGTGACTTCCCGTAGGTTGCAGCGTCTGCACGCAATCACTTGTGGACAGGGCCTCGGTAGTGCCAGCCTGCGACACGTCCACACTACACCCAACACCATGACCAACCTGGTGCTTCCCACACCACCAGGACCCAGTGAATGCCTCATCTGCTCCGAATTGGCTCTGCTTGTTCTGTTCTGCCCCTGTCAGCACAGCGTGGCCTGTGAAGGTAGGTAGTGATATTAATGGGCTCTGTGACATGAGAACTGTTGATGGAACCAGTGGCAGAGAGGGCCAGACTGGTGTCAGTAATAACTGACAACAGTCATAATCTGCAGAAAACCTGAACTACATCAATTATTGAGATACTTCTAAAATATCTCCTCCTAGTATACAGCAAATAATTCAATCAATCAAACTTTATTTATAGCACATACGATCTGTTATGTATACGTGTCCTCTGTAGTATTTTTGATGCAAAGTTAGACGTGTTCCACCTGTTCTGACTGCCGTTTTTTAAATTTTTATATATATATAAAGTCTAAGCTGACGTTTCTGTTATATGTCACTGTGTGACAGGGCTTTAATGTGGAGTGTTTTGGACATTTTTAATAGCATGTTTAGTGATAAACATCGTGCTGTATAATCTGCATGTTGTATATCTGAGGACCACAGAAAGCACGGTGCTTCTGTGCAGCGGACCCACGTCATCAGCCTCCTGCCACACGATGGCCAAACGTGACACTCTTTCTGTTTGCTCTGCAGTACAGCGCGCTCCAAAAGTTGAAGAAGAAATGAAACCGGCTTTAATGTGGACGCAGATTTTTTCAGACACGGCCACGTGCCGGATTCATTTCGAACCAGAGCAGTGTGGACGAGGCCTGAGTTTGCTTTTTAAAAATGCCGACACTCTCAGCTGCCCTCAGGTCTTCAGGAAGGCTGTTCCACAGATGTGGACCATAATAATAAAAAGAGGCTTCACAGTAGTTTTTTGTGTTAACTTTAGGAATTGATAAGAGACCTCTACCTGAAGACCTGAGGGTTCTGGAAGGCTCATAAGTTAAAAGCAGAGCTGATTTAAAAACCAATAAAAACATCAAACTCAAACTGAAAACAAATCTCTACAACTTGATATAAATTAAATACAAATATCAAAGCTAAAATGATGGGTTGCATAAGTATTCACACCCTTTAGTATAACACAAGGAAATAATCAGTTTTACAGCCAGTTTTCTTGAGACAAGTCAGGAGATGATTACATGAACATTTCCAAGTTACTGAATATGTCTTTGACTTCATTAACATCAATTATTAAGAAATACAAACAGTATGGTACTGTATGGTAAACCTGTGTCAAGTAGGCAGTTCTCAAAAATTGAGCGACCGTGCAAGAAGGAGATGAGTGATGGAAGTCAACAAGACACCCATGATAACTGACGAAGTCATAGGTTTCTCTGGCTGTGATTGGAGAAACCTCTCCATCATATCAGCTAACTCTCACCCTTTACCAGTCATACTACAAACATTCAACCTTCACACTTTTACCCCTTCTCCTCTCCTGCTGCCTCTGGAAATGCCCTCCTCCTCTCCTTCTCCTCCTTTGCCCAACAGTTTTATAATTTCTGCCAGCAGCCTGCTGTACAACAGCACGTTTGGCGGTTGTTGTCAAATCAGGCCTTGACCGATCTGGTATGGAAATCTGATTTGTGATCTTTGGCACAGTTTAAGCTGGATGCCCTTCTGACTCAACCCTCCTCATTTATCAGGGATTGGGACCGACACTCGGAATGCATGGAGAGATGGGCATGAGCCACTTTGGTGGGTAGGGAGAGATTTCACGGGATAAAAGAGCTTTTTGAGCTATCACCACACATACAGTACACCCCTTGTTGTCAAGGTTAGGCACCTACAACCCCATGTCAGACTAAGTTGGGGCAGTATGGAAAATGCAAAAAAAAAAAAAAATTTAATTAAAAAACAGGCAGTGATTCTTACTTTTACTTTGACTTCTGTTTCATTGCAGACAGTATGGACCCAAGATATGTTTAGTGTGGTCAACTGCATTTCAGGCCTGCAGCATATCCTAAAAAACAAAGTTGGGACGGGGGCAATTTGATGTTATTTCAAACAGGTGATTCAGCAGGTGATTGTAATCACAATTTGGTACAAAAGCAGTATCCAGTAAAGGTTGAGTCTTTGAGGAGCAAAGATGAACACCACTTTGTCAACTAATGCGTGAGAAAAGTGTTTAAAAATAATGTTCCTCAAAGGAAGATTGGAAGGGATTTACATATTTCTCCCTCCACAGTGCATAATATCATTAAATGATTCAAGGAATCTGGAGGAATTTCAGTGCATAAAGGGCAAGGGCTTTTATGTGGAGAATTTTGAAAGGAAGGAATGGCAACATTACAAAGTGGTAAATGCTTTAGCGTCCCAACTTTTTTTGGAATGTGTTGCAGGCCTTAAATGCAGGAATGGATGTATACTGTATTACTAAACAAAATGAAGTTGACCACACAAAACGTGAAATGTCTTGGGTTCATGCTATCTGCAATGAAATAAAAGTCAAAGTAAATGTAAGAATCACTGCATTTGTTGTTTTACATTTTCCATCCCATTCCAACCTTTTCTGATTTGGGGTCCATGCATTTTTCAACAAGACAATGCCAAACCATATTCTGCACACATTACAAAGACATGGCTGTGGAAGAAGAGAGTACGGATAATAGAAACACAAAGAAAGACAGAGGTCTTTTGCACTGGAGTTTCTGAAAGTGCGTGAGCATGGGATACCCTTAGGTTTGTGGTTGGTTGTGAAGATAAATCTTCTGAAACAGACCAGGGGGCAACTTGGTAGCGGTCTATTGAAGACTCCTTGGTGAGTAAAAAGACTAGTTAGAGAATAGTTAGAGACAAGTTAGCGAAAATAAGCAGTCGTTCATTTGCCACCAGGGCTTTGAATATTTTCAAAATCCGCAAGTGAATGAAATCGAGGCGAGCAACGAATTAGTGAATGGGGATACTGATTCCAACTGCTTAGAGAATAATTTCAGACTACATTGAGACCAAGAGCCGAATTAGATGGCCAGTCGTCTCAGTCACCTATCGGTCGCAAGCCCAGTGAGATACCAGCTTATCTGACATCATGATATGGAGCCACCATTGTGATGCTGCGTCCCCCAACCTGCCACACACACATGCTAATTCTATTGTCCCTGCTATAACGTTAATATGTATTTATTTGTTCACACCAGGGGTTTCACCAGAGATCAAATTGAGCGCTGATGTTGAGGTACTTTAAGCACTGTGGGCCAGCGAGTACACAAGTGAAGGATGGCAGTGAGTCTTTATTTGTATGTGAAACAGCTGAGACGCAGTGTGTCCTGCTGGTCAGCTCAGAGAAGCCTGTTGGCTGCGGGTGCGCGCAACACAATGACATCTATTTGAGATATCAAGAAGAATTCCTCTGCCTGGAGATACACGGAGACATATCGGGCTATTACAAGTTGTGCAAGGGCGCTCCAGCAGAATGTCTCGAGTGGAGACCCTGTGCAGCCGCGGTGACGTGCAACAGAGCATCCAGTTTTAACGCCACACACAGAAAACATTAATCTGCGATATCAAGATGAATAACTGGAGTTATGCGGACACGCGAGGGGCACTCCGAAAAAAACGACTTTTCCTGACTTTTACTGAATAGTGAGGAGGTCTTGGCTGCTCCAAACACCACCATTCGACAGCTGTATGGGAAAATCAGCTGAGGTGCGCTGTTACTCGGCCCGTTATCATAAATTAATAATAATTAATAAGTAGTTTATAACTAGTATCTTCTAGAGGTTTTCATAGACCCAAAACATGACCCCTCTTCATCTCTAAAGGTGCATAAATAAATTCATAAATAAATTTGAGTGCGAGTGCGCCCTGGGGATTATTATACCTTATCCAAAATGCTGCTGATGTGAGTGAATAATGAGCACCAGCATAATGTGCCAAAACAAAAAGGTCTTGAACCACCCATTTTTTCCTGCACTCCATAGCCCACTCTCTTTACTCTTAAACCAAACAAACAAAAAACACGTTTCTCCTGCGATGGTGATCTGAGCTGATCAAGTCCACTTGGGTTCTCTTCTGTACAGAGCTAGACCTGAGAGCTACACAGATACAGCGGCGTAACTCTCCAGAATACTAACCAGGCCAGACGGTATCTATGAAGAAAATCACAGCGTTACAATCCGTACAGATCCGCGTGACTAACATGTATGACACGTCATCGGTGTTCAAACGAGTGTTGTGCTTTTGCTGCACGCACACACACGTGCACACACACACACACACACATCTGTCATAGTAATTGCACAGCAGTGGTTTTTTTTTTTTTTAAATTGGGCACGTTTTCGATGAGCTGGTGTTTTGTTTTGTTTTTTTACAGAGTGCGCCCATCGAATGAAGAAATGTATCAAATGCCAAGTCACAATCACCAAAAAAATCAGACAAGGTGAGGACACTTCTGCTGCTGTTCATCATCTCACTCTTCTTACATTTTCTGGAATGGTTCACTGTGCATGGATGGATGTGGGTAAAATGAATGTTTGCCCTTTGACTAATATAATAAGAATATATGAAAGTTATACGTTCTATTTGGAGCAAAAAAAGCAGACATCGTTAATCAAAACGACTAGCAAACTGAACAAACTTTTTCAGTGCCATTTTTCATCATCTTGCGTTCTGTGTTGCGTTGTGCTGTGGCTGACTGCTAATGCGGTCTGAAATCAAATTAATTTAAGACTACCACACCCAGAGTCAGAGCTGATTTCATAAGCCTCCTTACATCTTCAGAATTTATTGTTGATCAAACCGGTTCTCAACTGAAACCGGTTTCTGATTCCCATCCCTAATTCCAGGTGTATCTCCTCGTGGAAATTAATCTCGGCAAGGCCTTTAGGTAAATTGGAATCAAACGATAGAAACTTATACTTTCTCACTAACTTTTAGGGCAGCCTTTCCCACACTTAAGCACGCCAGGGCCCACTTTGAGATCTGAAGATCCTCTGGGCCCCACACAAAGCTGTAATCACTATTTTCAGCTACCTATGAGAGTAAGATGAAGTATTTACACAAACACACAAATGCCCCCAGGCATCTTTGTCAACAGAAAATCATGTGAAATCCCCCC
>OMMV01225736.1:0-10125 GCA_900302635.1 Chatrabus melanurus | reverse complement strand
AAGAAAAGGGGCAATAAAATATGGTACAAACCAGAGTTATTAAAGTTGTTTTTTTTCCATTAGTTATTACTTTTATTTTGTTGCTAGTCTTTGTGTTCAGTTCAGTTTCATAGTCCTCTGATGCCTATTGTGAATCCCTGTGTGTGCGCAGTGGATTCGCCACGTGAGGCTTTCTGATTATTGCATCCTTTAAATAGCGCAGCACTTAATGCTGTGTTCAAGACAATGGTTAGCAAGAAAAACCTCAATTTGGTACGTTCTGAGTTCCAAAAAGCATACGTTCAACTTGGGAAACAATATGGATACTTGCCAGTATCATATTCGTGCTTTGTTGGTTTTGTTACAAGGTACACATAAATAAGTCATTATAGCTGCTTGCTGGGGTGAACAAGATGGAAAATGTCTTCGCAAACACGTCATTGCAAAAACTGTAACACTGACAACTTCACTCTTTTTTTTTACCAATATTTTTATTAACTTTTAACATCATAAAAGTACATAAATGTAAACATTTTAAACAATTGAGGTAAAAGCATGTACTAGAATAACATGCACATCAAAAGGTATGTGAAAAAACAGAAGGACAAATGGTTTTCAAAAAAAATGAGAGGAAAAAAATTACACACACATAAGCTTCTCACAAGATCACACTAGTTTTCACACACCTTCTCCATTAGATGTCATCCCATCAACTCCACCATGTTCGAGAAAGGAAAAGAATGGATTCCATATTTCCTCAAATTACCTCTCACAATGTTATTTTTATTTTTATTTTTTTTATTGTTTATTAGTATTATTCATTTTCTGCAGCGGATCCAGGTCCGGGTCGTGGTGGCAGCAAACCAAGCAGCTCAGCCCACACTTCCCTATCCTCGACCAAGCCCTGTAACTCTTCATGGGGGATCCCGAGGCTTTCCCAAGCCTGCTGGGAAATATAATCCCTCCAGCATGTCCTGGGTCTTATTAGTATTAGTTATTTATTTTTTACCAACTACCTACACTAGGTGCTTTAATGTTCTTCCATTGTAGGGCAATTAGGCGTTTTGCTTGTAACACACTCATGTCAACTTCACTAATTTACAAAGAATGCAAATGTATCACATAGAAAAGTAAATGATTTGTTAAAAATAATTAAATAGCATTTTTAATATTACTATCGCAGCAGTCATGATGGAGGACACCGCGACTGTAGTTGTTATGCCGTCGTCGGATAAACTGGAGCGCTGAATGTCTGTCCAAGTTTCCGAGCAACAAATCCAACCCGACCATACGATCAAATCGTTTTGTCCGAGTTGGAGCTCGTAATTTCGACTTTACGACATGTCATGAATGCGGCAATAGAACCCTAAATATTTCTTCCCAAACCGTCTTCCGGGAACATGTTTTGTGTTCCACCATCCCCAAGGAGGGGAAACATACAAAGCACAAAATGCTCAGCAGGGATTTTATTTCAGGGGGGTTTTTTCCTGACATGTATCCACCCCTACACTGTTCTGCTGGTGACGAGAATGACAGGGGAAACGACTGATCCCCATTTCAAACAACCAGGAAAGCCCTCGTCTCCAAACGTGTCACCCTCATCAAGCGGAGCCACGCAGGGCGCTGCGATACCTTCCTGGTTGTTCTTGTCAGGGCTTTTCTTATCAGGCCCAGGCTTTGTTTCTCTGCAGAGAAAGCTTCACTGCAGCGGATGTTATCATGCATGCGTAGGAACAGTCAAAAACAGGAACAAGCCTTCTGAAAGCAACTTGACAAGGCAGCTGAGCGATTAGAGCGTGTGCTGTCAGCCTGTTCTTAAGCGAGCTCTGCTGGTGTCACGCCTTCCAGGTCACCGTCAGTTTAACAACTGTTTGAAATGTTATTTCTTGTAAAGTTTCAGTGAAACAGGAAATTGCTATTTCTCTAAATTATGTATGAGAAGGTTGTTGTTTTTTTTTACATTAAAATGCCAAAACATAATACTGAATTGATTTTTAGAAAGATGATGGCTCTCTGCCCCTTACCACAACAAATGCAGATTTTTATTTTTTTTATTTTATCTCTTTCCAGCTCTGAGAAAACATAAAATTTCCTGCAAAATTCTGCATCACACAAGATAAAATGAATCATGTCCGCTGCCAAACTTTTCAAAATGCTTGAAAAAGTTTCATGGGGGAAATGATTTATTGATTATAAAATAGCATGGGAGTCATCAATTTATTCAATTTATTAAGGGGAACAGAGCTTATTTTCCTGAGTGTCGTGTTTGTTTCAGCTATTGTGAGCAACTTTATGGTGGCTGCTGAAACTTTACAATCTCACATAGTAATTGTTGTAATAAATATATAAACCAATTCCTCAAAATAGCCATTCTAAATGCCGTTGGTATTTCAACTTCATCCAAGGTCAAAGGTCATGTGGCCAATATAAAGTTGATATATGACTTCATATTAGTGTTTCATAATAACCATACACAGGTGTATCATTAACCAATTCTTCAAAATAGGCATTCTAAATGAGTTTGATCTTTCAAGGTCAAGTGGTCAATAGAAAGTTGATATATGACTTCACATTAGTGTTTAATAGTAACCATAGATGTATCTTTAACCACTTCCTTGAAACAGCCATTCTATTGTAAAAATTATTAAATATGTGTAAGCGTTGGACCAACATTTTGACCTTGGCCCGTGACCTTAATTTTTAACCAGTTTTCCTCCCAATCAAAACACCTTGTCCTTGGCTGGCCCTCAATCATTTCACCATGTTTGGTCCAAATGGAATCAAAACTCTTTGACTTATTGTGTTCTCACACACACACACGGACACACAGGACCAAAAAAGCAATGTCCCTGCATGAGCTACTGCTGCCCACGGGTGTAAAAAGTGATGATTGTGCAACTGATGCTGTCATTTTAATTATCTGCACTACATGCAGACCAAGGCTACATTGTGATGGAAGATTTGAATATTTGACAGGGTTCATTTGTTTGAGTCGATGTGTAGGATGGATCTGTATGTTAATGAAGCTGCGAGTGAACTTGAATGATCTCGCAATCGAAGAATTCGACCTCTGGATTCAGCAAAATCTTTATTCTCCGATAATGAGCTGACGTGAGATTTCCTGATTGTCTCTCCCAGTTAATCACAATTTTTTTTTGGGGGGGGGGGGTCAAACATGTTTTTCCCCGAATAGAGTCCCATGTATGAAATGTCTTTGTCTTCTCATCTGCAGGAGGATATCAAACTCGTGGTTGAGCACCGGCTGGTTCACTATGACCATCGCCCTGGAGCTGTGTGATAGGATCAATGTGTACGGCATGGTTGCTCCTGACTTCTGCAGGTGAGACAGTTGACCTGAATATTAAACATCCTCAGCTCAGCAGCAAACGCTATGAGTGAGCGTTAAAACTAAGATCTGTGCACAAAGCCTTAAGTCTGTTTCGATTCATAGGAGCGGCACGGAAACCTAAAAAATACATATATTATGGATCTTTTACAGGTGTCAGATAAATAATATGTCAGTACATCCAAAGTCATTAGTGAAAAAATGAAATTTTTTGTGTATAAGTAAAAATGTGCAATAGACTTTGAGTGTGTGAAAAAGCATCACTCTACTCCTTTTTATTGCCCTGACAAAATCTTTGCAAAATGCATAATTCTACAACCCCAAATCAGAAAAAGTTGGGACGATATGGAAAATACAAATTTAAAAAAAAAATGCAGTGATCCTTACATTTAGTTTGACTTCTGTTTCATTGCAGATAGGATGAACCCAAGATATTTCATATTTTGTGTCGTTAACTTCATTTCATTTGTTAATATACATCCATTCCTGCATTCAAGGCCTGCAACACATTCCAAAAAAGTTGGGACACTATATATATAAACCTTTATTTATCCAGGCAAATCACATTGAGATTGAAACCTCTTTTTCAAGTGAGGCCTGGTAAAGCATTTACCACTTTGTAATGTTGCCATTCCTTCTCACAACACTTAATAGACATTTTGACATTGAGGATACCAAGCGATGAAACATTTCAAGTGTTATTTTGTCCCATTCTTCCTGCAAACATGTCTTAAGGTGTGCAACAGTACAAGGTCATCGTCGTTGCATTTTTCGTTTCAAAATTCTCCACACATTCTCTATTGGGGAGAGGTCAGGACTGCAGGCAGGCCAGTCCAGTACCCGTGTCTCTTCTTCCGCAGCCATGCCTTTGTAATGTGTGCAGAATGTGGTTTTGTATTGTCTTGTTGAAATATGTATGGATGTACCTGGAAAAGACGTCGTCTTGAAGGCAGCATATGTTGCTCTAAAATCTCAATGGAATTTTCTGTATTAATGCTGCCATCACAGAAGTGTAAGTTACCTTTAAAAAGGGCACTGACACAACCCCGTACCATGACAGACCCTGGCTTTTGCACTTGTTGCTGATAACAGTCTGGATGGTCCTTTTCATCTCTGGTCCGGAGCACACGGTGTCCATTTCTTCCAAAAAAGATGTGGAATACTGATTCATCTGGCCACAATACTCGTTTCCACTGTGTGATGGTCCAACCCAGATGCCTCCGAGCCCAGAGAAGTTGATGCTGCTTCTGGACAAGGTTAATATAAGGCTTCTTTTTTGCACAGTAAAGTTTTAAGTGGCATTTGTGAATGGAACTCCATAGTGTAGTGCTTGACAAAGGTTTCCCAAAGTAATACCTTGCCCATTTCAATAAATTTCTCACACATCTGATGACAAAATGGAGATCCTCTGCCCATCTTTGCTCCTCAAAGACTCAGCCTTTCGTGGATACTGCTTTTGTACCAAATCATGATTACAATCACCTATTGGAAAAAATTTTAACCTCATTACGAGCCCTGAATTGTCCCCATCCCAGCTTTTTTTTTTTTTTGAATGTGTTGCAGGCCTTAAATACAGGACTGGATGTATTGTAGTTGCACTTTGTAATGGCAACATTACAAAGTGGTAAATGCTTTTAGCGTCCCAACCTTTTTTGGAATGTGTTGCCTGAAATGCGGGAATGGATGTATATTAACAAATGAAATGAAGTGAAGTTGACCACACAAAACATGAAATATCTTTGAGTCATACTGTCTGCAATGAAATAGAAGTCAAAGTAAATTTAAGGATCACTGTGTTTTGTTTTTTTTTTTTTTTTTTTTTTTTAACTACAATTTATACAGACCACATTACACATCTAAGGTTTTTAGAGGGTATAGAATCTCAGGTGTGACATCTTGGAATATCCTGTACTGATTAGTAGGATCAGTCCCAGTGTTTTATAGCATTTTTTTGCTCCAAAAATTCTGATGAATATGTTTGTTTATGTTTAATACAAGTACTTCCAGGGTCAGATCTACTATGATGCAAATGTGAAATTTATATGTATAAAATGTCCACGTATAATTTCCTGCAGTGACATGAAAAATGTAAACTGAAATTTAAAAAAAACAGAGACTGAATCTAAGTCACATTCAGGCTTCAACTTCTTTTCACTTATAAAATGACACTATTTGACTATTAACAGTCAAGCAACTGATAAAAACACCCCAAACACTGATTGTCCAGCTCATAAAAAGTTAAGTGAATAAAACAGGCAGTCTAAAAAAATCTGAGGCACTCTGATGTAAATGTAACAAAATCTTTAATAAAATGAACAAAAGGCCAATTGCCAACGCGTTTCAACTCACCAGTCAAGCAACTGAGTTGAAGGTGTGTCCTTTGTTCATATTTTAGACAGGGAAGATGGTTGGTTTGAAAGAGGTGTCAAGGACGCCATCTCTGTTAAAGTGATAAAACCTTCTCTAACCAGAGGTGTGGGGGGCTGAGACACCACCATTCGCCCACCTATAATTCTATTCTTTCAATATCACAGAGACTCAAAGATCGTCCTCACCTCTCTTCAAATGAAACTAAGAACAATAGCAACTCACACCTGAACTCAAGTGATCTGACGACTCTTAACAACTTTCATTACATCACTGTGACATCAGTGACCCCACAGAGGATAAATATTTGAGTTTCACTATTCCAACTAGAACTGATGAAGCTTTTCTTGATGAAGGGTCTTCAAGGAACTAAATAAGTCCAGTTGACCTGACTCAACCTAGTTGGAGTCCGTCCTTTGCTTTTCAACCATTATTTTGTGCCGCTTGTGCGTTTTGGGTTGTTGTCCTGCTCAAAGACCAGACCTTCACCTCAAACGTAGTGTTCTGACACCGGGCAACACATTTCACTCTAAAATACCTTGGTAATCTTCTGATTTCATCATTCCTTTGATACATTCAAGGCCTCCAGCACCAGAGGCAGCAAAACAGCTCCACATGAGCGATGCTTCCTTTCATCGCCTAGAAACAAACTGATGCACTGCATTCCCAACGAGCTCGACTTTGTTTCAACTGTCGCTTATGCATGAATGTCTTTGCAAACATTCACCTTGCCTTTTTATGTGGTGTCCTCCTTGGTCTTCACCATGGAGCCCAATTTGGTTGAGTGTGTAGTGTGCGGTACCGACTGAAACCACCACTCCAGATTGATCCGGGTTAGCCTGGAGCTCTTTAAGGCGCAGTCACACTATGACGTTTGGGCTGACGAATCTGCGCACGTCAGTGATCGCCAGCACCAAATTTTGCACAGACATTGTTTCATGTATAATAAAAAAAATTTATATATCATGCCAAGCTCAATTTTTTAAAATGTATTTAATCAATGTAATTGTGGTTGAAATGAATTCAGTGTGTAAGAAAACATATAAAACGACACTTCATTTGTGTCCGTATGACATATAGTCATAAAGATAGAGCATTTGGAAGATATTCCGGAATGGCACGGTGGCCATCTTGGATTTTGTGATTTATTATCCTCGGGGGGGAAAATTGAGCTTGGCATGATATCTAGATGTTTTTATTATAAATATCAAACAATGTCTGTGCAAAATTTGGTGCTTTTACCATAAAACGCATAATCGTTTCATGTATCTGCCCCGCGATATGTCATACAGACACAAATGAAGTGTCGTTTTCAATGTTTACTTATACGCTGGATCCATTCTAACCGAGACTACATTGATTTAAAAAATATTTTAAAAAATTAAGCTTGGCACAATATCTAATTTTTAAAAAATTATATATCAAACTATGTCTGTGCAAAATTTGGTGCTTTTATCATAAAACACAATCATAGTGATATTTTACACATATCTGCCTGGCTAATTGCCTCAGTAACCGTGGAGCAACAGTGACAATAACCTCACCAAGTTATTGGGCGGTGGTTTTCATAATGAGTGGCGTGGGTACGGTTATTAAAAACTGTTACTGGCATATGGTCTCAGTAACCGTGGCACCATCAGTGGTGCTAACGTCACTGAGCTATCGATACATGCTAATTAGTGCTAATGGTGCCAATATACAAATTAAATAATAACATTATACTCAAAAGAACTACTGGAGCACAGACTTTTTAGATGGTCCGTTGGTACAATTAATCGCACAGCATGCCACATTATCTCAGATATTTGTAATAAAACGGTCCAAAAGGACAAACATGGTCTAGGCCACAGCAGCTAGCAGTCACAGCTAGCTGCCTCGGTTAGCGGGTGGCTGCCTGAACCTGCTGGCAAACATTAGCTATCACTTACAGTTTTTCTGGATTATTTTGGACCATTTCTTGAAATTGAAATTACATTCTCAAAACGGTCAGTACATTTGGCAATATAGGCTATATGGTTCAGCACAACATCATAGCTCACCTGCAAAAGCTCATATCTGTCCAAAAACAATTAATTCATGTGTCAAAACCACATCATTTTTTCATATAAATAGTCAGTGGCCCCAAAATGCAAAGTCCCTTTGGCAACTTGTAAGCACGTTGGTCAGAATGTTTAGATGTTTTGTCAATATGGCAGTAGACCTTGGAAATATCCCTCATATCCCCTTTTCAATCTTGGCCCAGTCCGTCACGGACAATGAATGTTACTGTACTAGATATGTTGTCTAGCTTACAGAACACCATTGTGTATGAACTGAAAAAAATGATTTCAAGATCAGTCGACAAGGATTAACACACATTGCACTCACGCTGTCATGGAAATTGTTACTGTACTTTTATTCATAAAGAAACAGCCATGCATACAGAAGAAAACGCATACAGCAGAATTTACTGTAAAATAAAGACAACACAAAATCAAGGAAAATTAAACACAAAACAAGGAAAATTTAATTTAGCCTATACATAATCTTCCTCCTCATACTCCTGGTTATCAGCACGCTGCTGTTCTTCTGGCCACAGATTTGCATCGACGTCACATCGAATATTCTCCCTTGTAATGCAACGGGGGAAGAACCGACGTGCATGCCGCAACCATCCTCTACAGTTATCTGCTGTGATATCATCACAAGCAGCATCCATTGCTTGAATGAAGGACCTCTGGTTCAGAGCCTGATGCTCATAAACCTTCCACCTCCAAGCTGAGAAATACTCCTCAATAAGGTTGAGGAATGGGGAGTAAGGTGATAGGAACACCATTATCATCCTTGGGTGGGCTGTAAACCTCTGATGAGCGGACCACGGTGGTCCGCAAAGATGTGCTAAGACATGTGCAATTTGTGCAACCTGTAGGCAATTTTACTTAATCTTTTGACAGAATGTACTAAGACATGTGCAATTTGTTTATAAGAATGAGAAATTTTAATCTGTTGGGAACAATTGCTCAGGTGTTTGGAGGTTTGTCCGTGTTGTTTTGAGAATATAATTTCTGTTTCAAGAAATGGTCCAAAATAATCCAGAAAAACTGTAACAAGCAATTGAACAGGTGTACCTAATAAAGTGGCCGGTGAGTGTAATTCCTAAAGGTGCAGTCACACTATGACGTTTGGGCCAACGTGAACAAACGTATTTGCAAAGATACGCATGGCAGAGGCTGGCGGCAGCTAGCGGAGGCCAGCAGACACCGACATTTGCAAATACGTTTGTCCACATTGACCCAAACGTCATAGAGTGACTGCGCCTTAAAAGGAAGCAAATCGATCGCAGGGCGCTGACATAACTACATTCATTTTGTTGTTTTTCACTGTTATCATCATTAGCTTCAGTTTCTTACAAAGCATTCCAGTTGAGATTGTAAAAATGTGTCTCTTGCAAACAATTTCACACCAAAATTAAGATATTTTAACCAGAGATACGGAATAACATGCACAGAGGCACATGTGATCCCATGGACAGACAGGCAGAATGTCAGGCACTTTTTTTTTTTAAGTCGGTTTGGAGATTTGGGTCAGTGAATTATTTGGGTTGTTTTCAGGTCATGGAATTACATTTATGTATGATGCAGCTCGGAATTTATATTTTTGTGTGGAAGAGGGTTACCACTGTCCACTAGATGTCACTATTGTAGGGTTTTCAGCATTTGAAACAATACATGATTACCTCCGCCAAGGAAGTTATGATTTCATTGGCGTGGGTTTGTTGATTTGTTTGTTGATTTGCCTGTGAACAGTTTCCTCTCTAAAGTTTTTTGAGAGATCAATGTGAATTTTTTTATGATGGGTAGGTGGTCACCCAAGGATTTTCCCATTAAACTTTGGTACGAATCTATGTACTGATGACATCACAATTTTTTTTCAAAAATTCAAAAAAATCCCAAATCTCTTATTTTGGGAAATAAAAAAATAAAAAAAATCATATCTGGCATATTTATGCAGGATCAGAGTCTGGATCTTCTGGATACAGTGGATGAAAATGTAAAAATTTCAGGTGCCGGTATGTAAGACACTGTTGTAAGGTATCTAATAGAGATAGAAATGTCCAACCACTACCAAAATGTAGCTGGGAGAATGCTGATTCAGTAAGCTGTCAACAGATATGAGCTATCTCCAATAGCTCAGCACTTGACTTGATGTCAGCACTTGTAGTATATTTCTAATAGTTGTGAAATCCCTGCTGATGTCAGCATTTGTGGTTTATGTATCACTATAATGGAGAATATAAATAAATTAATAAATATTAATTAATTAAAAATTAAAGGAGGAAAAGCTCATTTATCGTTGCAAAATGATTTTAATGTCTCGTGGTTTGTTTTCAGTCGTATAAATCATATATGCCAATCAAAGTTATTCGTCATGTTCACTAATTTATTTCACAGCTA
>OMMV01225729.1:0-11836 GCA_900302635.1 Chatrabus melanurus | reverse complement strand
GGGGGGGGGGGGTGTCACCCAGTCAAGCTGACTTTAGCTTTGGGCAAATATGATGAGTTCAAGCAGGCTAAAATCTTACAGAGTGGTGCGTTGCTGCTTGTTTGTAAAGAGAGTGGACAGAGTGCTATTGGTGAGAAAGATCTTTGGCAGGAAAGTGAAGGTGGAAGTATCGCATAGGAGGCCTCTACACAGGGGAGTGATTTCTGGTGTTGCTGTCAGTGTGAGCACGGATAAGCTGTTAGAGGAGGTCTGTGGAGCTAAGGTGGTGTCTGCCAAATGCATGAAGATAAGAGAGAATGGACAATGGATTGACAGCACTTCTGTCATGTTGACATTTGATGCAGCTGTACTGCCCAGCACGGTGTTTATAGAGTGTCTGAGCTATCATGTTCGGCTTTATAACCTGCCCCCGCTCTGCTGCTTTAATTGTCAGCGCTTTGGTCATGTGGCGGCTGTGTGCAGAGAAGCAAGCAGAGATGTGGATGGCGTGCGGGGCAGCACGACTATAGGAAGTGTGAGGAAGGCGTTTTAGTTAAGTGCTGTAAGTGTGGAGGTACTCTCACTGCAGCATATACAGGTGCATCTCAAAAAATTAGAATAAGATTTTCAAATGGTTAGTTGGGTAGATTTGAAAAGTGACCTATATAGAATATTTGTGCCAAATTTCATGCTTGCATCACAATTTGAACAATTCATATGAAATATGCAATTATCTGCTGCACTATAAGGGCAATTTCAGGGTCAACCTTCACTGATGTACCAAGTTGGGTAGAAATTAGTAAAAGGACCTAAGAAGAGTAAGCCAACAAACAGACAGTCAGAAAAGACCTTGGCCCCAATGATTGACCGTTGGCAAATTTGACCCACCTGGGCAATTTCGGAACCCACCTCCATATGAGTGCCCAGTTTGGAGGAAATCTGAGATAAAAACTTAAATCTTGACATTTAACCTCCAATTACCTCGTTCCCAATGATTGACCTTTGGTAAATTTGATCTCGCCTGAGCAATACCAGTGTCCACCTACATATGTGTGCCGAGTTTTGTGGGCATCGGCGTGAAAATCAAAATTCTGATTCTTGACCCCAATGACATTGACCTTTGCAAAATCAAACCCTTTAAGGGCTCGACCTTCATCCACATACTGATTTTGGTGGAAATCAGACCAAGGACCTGAGAGGAGTCGGGAACAAGCAGACAAAAGTTTCTCAAATTATAGTATGATTTATATACTGCCAAGACAACATACGTTTCCTCAAAGCACTTTACATGAGTAAGGTCTACACTCTAGACCTTCACTTGGTGAACAGATATCTAATATTAATAAAACCAAATTTGAGAGATACATTTTCGTGGGTGAATAGTCGCATCATCAGTTTGGGCTCTAAAAAAAAAATCACAGGGATCATATTTCTTGGTCTGAACAACTTAAAACTTGGGGGTCTATGCCTCTGCTAAATAGGCAGAAAAATAAGTAGGATTGACAACTGTGGCAGAGTTAGGCCTAGATTATTAGTATGGATACATTGGTCTGTCTTCTATGGTTTAGTTTATTTTGATCTTGCATAAATACATAAATAAGACAAATTCCTCAACTGAGCAATATGAACTGATTGTGTTGACTGATTATTACTTTGAACCACATTACATTATATAAGCATTTTTATTCATTTTGATCATTTATGAAACAATCATGACTATTCTGTACTTCGTCACGAACCTTAAATTTTCATCTTAAAGCAACAGTGTGTCGGATTTAGGGGTGTTTATTAGCAGAAATGGAATAAAGCATTCATACCCATCTGTTCATTAGTGTATCAACAACAAATCAATGTGTTTTCATGACCTCAGAGTGAGCCCTTCATATCTCCATGGGGGTGGGGCTCCTCATGGAGGCCACCATGTTGCAGCACCATGTTGATACAGTAGCCCAAAAGGGACATACTTACTCTGTCTTTCTCTTTTTGAAGCGCGACTGGAAGACTGAAGAAAAAAAGAGAAGGACTCAGTGGTTGCTCCCCTATACACTGTCGACTGGTTGCTGGTGCAGGCTAACAAGTTTGAGAACCCTCTTTTTTGTGAACTGAAGGATCATACATGTTGATTATCACAAGAGAAGGCAAGGGAGCATGAATCCCCATCGCCAAAGAAGCAAAAACGTGAAGGGAAACAAAATCACGACTGGCGACGGCATAATGCAATCTGCAACCTCACCACTAGATGACACTAAATCCTACACACTGTAGCTTTTAATATTGCCAGCACTCCACTTCAGCCTGTGTTCTGTAACGGAGGCGGTAATCACTGCTGGTAAAAATAGCTTCACTGATTTACATTAAACTTGACACGCATGCGCATGGTGACTAATTGTACAGTGCTAGTATCCTTGTTGTTGTGCCTTCCTGTGCAACAACAATCTCCTTCTGAGCGACCTTTGTCCTTGTTATGACCCACCCACTGAGGGCTGCTTCTTCCTCACCATATGTGTATATTGTGAACTCTGGCCCTGGCAAACACGAAATGACACGGCCAATCTGCTGCTATCATATGTCAATGTGCCACTAAAAGTGTGGGCTCAGAGGGGTGGGGCTCGGGGTACTTTTGGCAGAGGGTTCTAGTATCTTAAAAAAGAGCATCAGTTCTGCAGCCACCGGTCACATAAGAACGACTGTCGATGGTCTGAAGCTGGATTCTTCATTGGATGTTGCACAGAATGGAGCTTAACCAGCTGCTGGAACAATTGAAGCTTCACAGACGTGACGGTGCAGGTGAGATCGCTCTGTAGGGAGGAGCCAAAAAAACTCAGCAAGGTTCTACTAGTATGCAGGGCTCAGTTCTACTTAGTGCAACCCAGACGTGAAAGAGTTAAGTTAGACTCCACGTGTTACATAATGCAGCGCTTAATGCAGCCAGAGTAACTTCACGGTTCAGTATCTGGATGTCTGCCGTTGCTTTTCTGTCCACTTCAGTTTCTCGGTTTGTTGTTCATATGTGTGTAATGCCTGTTAATGAGTAAACTGACTTGAGTTGAGTCTTGCAACTCGCTTCACGCAAAAAAAAAAAAAAATAACGTGTGCAAATATTTTTACCTCATCATCTGCAAACTTAGAGCCAAACCTGCAAAAGCTGTGCCCTCTGCAAGAGTCTCACTCAATAATTAGTTCTTGCTTCTTGATGTTCCTTGGAAAACTGCACAATGAAATGAAAATGAAAGGATCATCTTTGTATGTGAAAGATAGGAAGTACTGCAAATGGAAGGAGAGAGAGAGGGAGAGCCTTCCAGGTTCTAATGGCTGCTGTCTGTAAAGACAAGCAGCCGAAAGTGGCTTCTAGGAACCCGACAGGAATCATGTGACTTTTTTCAATCACTGAAATGGTTTTTTAAATCTTTTTTATGTTTTCCACTAGCACGTTGACTACCCTTCACTGCGTGATGGTAAATGTCCTAGCAACAGAAAATTAAAGGGGAAAATACTCTCATTTTCAAATGGTCAAAAACTGAGCGACTGGTTTATTAGCAGTGAAAGTGACATACCATACAGTCTCCAATTTCTTTTATGTTGCATCTCCTACAATAAATTCCAAGAAATAAGTTAAAAAGATCTACATACTTATGCAGGAGAGTGCTCTGTTTGTGGAGGACCTGATGGAGAAGGTCGAAATGTCTGAGCGCGTATTTAAACACTCAGAAAAGAAAAGTAAGCATGCAGACCCTTTTAACTCATCACTCTCTATCACCTCAACTCACTCCAGAAATATTCTTTCTCCTTCATCTCACAACCTACCTGTGAGGCATATGCACTGATGACATTCATCATCACTTCTTCAATTTTCAACTTCACACTCATCACCCTGTCAGACATTCACTTCACCTGCAACACACTCTTAATATACTCTTCCTTTAGAATGACCCCAACACCATTACAACAGTTTGAACCCACCTCTGATGCTCCTGGCCTTACTTCCCTCCCACTTGTTCTCTTGTACACACAGTATATCTACCTTTCTACTCTACATCATATCAGCTAACTCTCTCCCTTTACCAGTCATACTGCCAACATTCAAAGTCTCGACTCTTGCTTCCATATGTTTAACTTTCCTCCTCGCCCACTGCCTCCAGACACGTTCTCTGCCTCTTCTTCTTCTTCACCCAAAAGTAGTCCAATTTCTGCTGGCACCCTGTTGGACAACAGCACTGGTGGCGGTCGTTGTTAACCTGGGCCTCGACCGATCCAGCATGGAAATTCAATTTGTGATCTACATGTTTGGTTTGGCAAAATTTACACCGGATGCTCTTCCTGACACAACCCTACTCATTTATCCGGGCTTGGGAGCAGCACTCTGAATGCACTGGCTTGTGCACCCAATGTGGCTGAGATTTGACAAAATTTATGGTGCACGCCCTTCCTCCTTCATTTACCTGGGCTTGGGACCAGCACTCAGAATGTACTGGCTGTACACCCCATATGGCTGAGTTTTGACATTTTTATATTGTATTACATGCAACAAAAAAACAAACAAACAAACAACCCCCCCAAGTATATATCAGCATTGCATATCAGCAATTAGCCACCCTGTTCCCTAAAAATCAGCATCAGTCATTGAAAAACCGATATCGGTCGACTAGTAGTTCGATTCCACTTGTGGCCTTCATGTGTGGAGTTTGTATGTTTTGTTTGGGTGCACTGGTTTCCTCCCACAGTCCAGAAGCATGCATATTAGGTTAATTGGTGGCTCTAAATTGACTTTGTCCAGGTCAAATGTTGAACTAAACTTAAAGGCGCACTGCCTATTATTTGATCGTATAATTTCTAACTGTACCTGCTCAGTTCCTCTGAGACACTCCCATCCAAGTGAATTTTCTGCAGCTGTTCAATCTAATATCTGGCTGTAGTTGCATTATATAGCCCTTTGCAACCTGCCATTGTGCCATCATGTCCTCCAGGTGTGCCTGGTGTGATGTGCATATGCTAATAGATTCAGAAAATGTGGTATCAGGGACCTTGTGATGAAGAACCAGCATATCTTTCTTTCAAATGGCTTGACTGTTATTGCATGGTGCTACTATAACTGCTACTTCCTTGAGTAATCCAGATATGAGTAAGGGTTCACTGCCCCCTGGTGGCAAGACATGGGATGTCCCTCTCTGTAGTCTACACCAGTGGTCACAACCCTGCGCATGGCAATGACCTCCTCTGCCTGTTTCCCTGCTTACCTGCTCTGCTCACATATAATTAATGCAGTCAGGAGTGTTCAACCAGTTAAAAGCTAGCAGGCATCAGACATTGCTAATCAGGTGTGCTGGAGCAGCAAAATGTAGGATTGTTGCTCTCCAGGGGTAGGTTGGTGACCACTATAGTGTACAACGCAGGACCAGGTTTGTGTGAACACCTGTCGCTCCTCCTCTGACTGAAAGCAAACAGATGTACAGTGAGGATTTGGACCAGATCCCTGCTCTCTGACACCACCACAGAGATTTAGGCAGCTCTCAGACCTTTTAAATCACAAGACATATGGAGAAGGAAGCGGCTAGCGTGGTCCATACCCCTCCCTGCACGCGTTAAGTACTTCTCCTTAGCAACAGTCAGCTGACCTACAGCAGTTAGAGCTCAGTGAAGCATAGACAGTGCTCCATGTCTCACTCCTTCGTCAACCGCCCAAACATCATGGCTCTTACAATTACCACCTCCACAGAGGAGAAGCAACTCACCCAGACTCCTCTGCTCAAGATCTGGGTGCCATGGACGGACTGCAGTTTGAACCACAGGAGGGGATGTAAGTGACAAAGTGACAGTTGACTTTAGCATGTTACGATGGATTTCAGAAGGCAATCTTATGGTTTGTATCAGATAATTAGCAGTGGTGAGATCTGTGCTGGATCTTCAACACAAATCTGTCTCCTCCCCTCGATTCATGGCTGAACTGAGTCCTGCTGGGGGATGCAGGTAATCGGGCCAACAACCACGCTGGACCAAGCCAGGCTAGCTCTCAGTTCAGAGATTTTGCTGATGGAGCATGCTCCATTCATAATGGAACAGCCTGGAGTCTGACGCTCTCTCTCACTGTGTGGAATCACAGACAGTTTTGGGGGTTTGGGATTCCCTTCCTGACAGCACAGCCAGATAAGCAGGCAAAAAAACTGGGTCAGGGCTCAATATAAAACAAGCAGGCGCTCTGAGATTCTGTTCAGAAATGTCTCTCCGTACGTGTCGATAGGTTGGGACCTGGTTGTCTTCAAACGACAGGATCAGGAAAATTAGGTTTGCTGCACTTTCTGCTGATATTTTCTTTCTCCGACTTAAAAGTACTTTTGGATAAAAGTGAATAAAAATGAATAGATGTAATTACATGTTATTGTTTATGTGCCACAGCCGTGCTGCTCTGAGCACACCTGATCCTGTCAGATTTCAGAAGTGAAGCAGAGTAGTTCCTGATTAGTGCTTGGCTGGGAGACTGACCAGGAGCTGTGTGCAGGTTTCTCCACGTAAAACTGGAGTTGCATCTGGTGTAAAACTTGAGCCAAATCCGCATCTGTGCTGGATACGCTAGATGGTGACTGGGAGTAGCACAAAGAAAAATATATGTTATTGTTCATGCAGGAAAACAGCCAGTGTGTAGAGTTTGACGCAACGAGCATGTGAAATTGGAAGCGCTGGAATAATATCTGTGATGTGATACATCTGGACCGACACAACTCCTGCTGAGTGAATCTTTAAGTTTTGTTACTTTTTATTTGCAAGACATTTGCAACACATTTTTAAGACTTATTTCATTGTTTTGAATTTCTTTACGTGCTTATTTGCTTTTGATTGTCAAAAGGCAGGAAAATCAGCTGGATCACTGCACCAGTTAACAGACATTTGAGCTGCAGCTTGAATCTCTTATTCTCCCAATGAAGATTATATGGCAGCTCGGTGTGCACACATATACGCACAAGTACCCACACATATGCACAAAACAGCCTTTGAGTTGTGCACGTCAGTAAGTACGTACGTACAGATTGACGTATCACGTGGAAAGACTCGTTTCTCTCGCCGGTACCATTCACTACCTGCAGGTTCACGTTGTTTTGTGCTTGTTTTCCTCAGCCTGTGTGCCTCAGTTCTGTAACTGTCCGACGATGATTGTGATGGTGGGACTGCCTGCCAGAGGGAAGACCTACATCTCCAAGAAGCTCACTAGATACCTGAACTGGATCGGGGTTCCTACGAAAGGTCAGTTTCCAAAATGAATCCAATGGATCTTAATTGTGTACATGTTTATGAAAAGATGACGGATTTATGCAAATTGTAAAATGCAGTGTGTGAACGAAGAGATACAGTGGCTTTCAAAAGTATTCACCCTCTTGGGCTTTTACACATTTTAATTTCATTACGGCATTTTGAAAAACAAACAAAAAAAATCAGGCTTCTCTATATTAAAATTTCTAAAATTAGTCTCTTTGAGCTCAAACTGAAAACAAATCTCTACAATTTGATCGAAATTAAATAAAAATATCTAAGCCAAAATGATGGGTTGCAGAAGTAAAGGCACCCTTTAGTATAACACAAGGAAATCACCACTTTCATAGCCAGTTTTCTTAAGACAAATCAGGGGATGGATACATGGACATTTCCAAGTTACTGAATATGTCTTGGACTTCATTTACATCAATCATGAAGAAATACAAACAGTATGGTACTCTATGGTAAACCTGTGTCAAGTAGGCAGATCTCAAAAATTGACCGTGCAAGAAGGAGACTAGTGAGGGAAGCCAACAAGACACCCATGACAACTATTACAAAGTTAGAGGCTTCTCTGGCTGTGATTGGAGAAATTGTGCATAGTGCAAGTTTTGAATTTTGCATCATCAGTTACGGTACACAACATCATGGTGGAGTGGAGCAGAGAAAGATTTCCTTAAAAAGAAGACATGAATATTCAGCGACAGTTTGCCAGAAGGCACATGGGAGATGCTAGCCTAGATTTGATCTGTTTTGTTGTATGAAAATCCTTCTCTGCGCCACTCCACTGTGAAGCTGTGAGTGGGGATGCAACACTTCTTCCTTCTCTCTCAACATATGTGTGGTTTTGAAGTTTTTCGGTTTGTTTAATTTCCAAAGCCTCGGTCTGGTGGCCACCAAGGAAGAATTTTGTTGCCTGCTTCTGCTTTTTAGTGGTTTTACTCGGAATCTAGTGAACTGATTTTTAAGAGGCATTTAAAATTGTGGTGATGGACTCAGTAACATTAAAGAGTGAATCCAGAAATAAAAAGAAAATAGCATTGCATGCACTGCAATGAGTGCCGTTCTTCTTGCACATGGTATTCTATTTCATTTTTCTTCCTGCTTCTAAACTCTCTGTTTCCTGCTAGTGTTTAATGTGGGCCAGTATCGAAGAGAGGCGGTCAAGATCTATAAGAACTTTGAGTTTTTCAATCCTGATAACGAGGACGCCATGAGGATCCGCAAGTAAGAAGGAAGACACATCAGATCTTAATTACGTGCACAATTGAATAACATATCAAATGAATCGGTTGTTGCTGAGAGGGACAGTGTTTGAGCCTAATGTGTCATCGGTTTTGTTTTCGTGTCAGTATTGGATCATTATTCATCTTGCACTCATGTTTTGCAGTTTTGGTTTCTTTGTCTATATGAGTCTAACTTCTCTCTCAGGGCCTGTGCAGCAGCTGCCCTCAAAGATGTAGCTGCTTACTTCACAAAGGACCAGGGCCAAGTAGCAGTGAGTAAGAGGACAACTGAAACTGTCCCTCTGTTCACAATACAACAAATCCATCCAGCCATCCATCCATTTTCTGAACCTGCTTATTCCAGTTAAGGGTTGGGGGGGGGGGGCTGGAGCCTATCCCGGCGGTCACTGGGCGAGAGGCAAGGTACATCCTGGACAGGCCGCCAGTCTATCACAGGGCCGACATACATAGACAGACAAACAAATTCATACTCTCACTCACACCCACGTTCAATTTGGAGTCACCACATCCAACCTGCATGTCTTTGGAAGTTTGAGGAAGCTGGAGCACCCGGAGGGAACCCACGCAAACACGGGGAGAACATGCAAACTCCACACAGAAAGGACAAGGTCGGAAGTGAACCTGGGACTTTCCCACTGAGAGGCAACAGGGGTTATTGTGAGTTCTCCTGATGGGGTCCTTATTTGTTTGATTTGCTGGGATGATGACTGGCACTTAATCTGATGTGCTAGAAAACGTCCTGCCTTCTCACCATGCTCATAAAAAAAACTGCGTGATCGTAAGAGACTTTTCTATCTCTTGTGTTGACATTAAGTTGTAACTCATCTGAAGATTTTGCCTTTCCTTATCTAGTTCAGGAGATGGAAATATTGAAAGCCTTCTATCCAGTTCTGATATACTCTCCATAAGCCTTTCCTGTTTTTATTTTTCGAACTTATTTTGCCTTGCAGAGTAAGATATAATTTCTCCTGGCAGGACTGCCTTTAATGTCTCCCAGAGCAAAGATGGGGATGTAAGATCAGAGTTGTTAGTAATAAGGAAATCATCAATCACTTTAAAAATCGTTTCACAGAATCCATCATCTCTTAACAGTGCACAATTAAGCCTCCAAGGAGGGCGTGTTTTTTGTAAGAGCGTGAATGAAAGGTTCAGTACAAGTGGAGCATGGTCAGATGTCACTATAGTTGTATATTCTATGTTACTGACAGCGGGGAGAAGATAATTATCAATAAAAAAAGTAACCAATTCTTGAAAATGTTTTTATGAACATGAGAGTAAAAAGAAAACTGCTTTTTATTTGGGAAGAAATAGCGCCACGGGTCTATACCTCCCACTTGATTCATAATTGATGAAATTGCTTTGGCCTTTCTAGAAGGGGAATCTCAGTTCGGGTTTGATTTATCCAATAGTGGGTCTATTGTACAATTAAGATCACCCCCCAAAATTAGGTGATGAGAATTTAGATCGGGTAAGAAAGAGATTACTTTTCCAATGAATAACTCATCATCCCAATTGGGTGCATAAAGATTAACAAAAACCACGGCAACATTGCATAGGGAACCAGAGACTATTATAAAGCGGCCTTGGGGGTGAGCTATAATTTTAGTTGAGGTGAACTGAATTTTTTTATGTATTAAAATAGCTGTACCCCTTGCTTTACTACTGAAATTAGAGTGGAAGGTTTGACCGACCCACGGCGCCCTTAATCTATGATGATCCTTGGTGGTCAGGTGGGTCTCTTGTAAAAAAGCAATTTCAGTTTTGAGTTGTTTTAAGTGAGAAAATATTCCGCCTCTCTTGACTGGGCCATTCATATCATATCATCCCTTTAACATTCCAAGAGACAAATCTTGGACAAGCCCCATTATTATTCGTGATATTAGCCATAATCAAATTCTAGAGCATATGAAATGACATAAAGCCTCATTAAGGAAGGAAGAGGGAAGAGTAGACAATCCACAGGAGCAGAAATAAAAAAAACTAAAAAAAACCCATAGGACCTAACACCCATATCCCCACCCCCAAAAAAACCTCTCAGAACAGAGAGCAAACAAACCCAACTAAACATTCCTAAGCTTGTTCTAAAACCTAGAACTAGCAGCAGGACCCTAAACTCCGTCACTTCCGTAATGACTTAATCCTAGACCCTAACATTCTTAAGCAGAGGGCTCCAGTAACCGTAACTACGCCTGCAATGTAAAAAGAAAAAAAAGGAAAAATAAAATAAACAGTGCAACTTAAAGTAGGGAATTAACTGAAACCAACAGCTCGTCCATTATGCCTTAATCAACTTCCCCCACTTATACAGAATAGAAAGATAAACAATATATAAAATAAAATAGTTTGTACTCTGAAACAGTCAAACCCAGATCTTATCAAACATAGAAATATTCCACAAACATCTTAAGGTGCGACGCCATAGGGGAAGTGTGAAATTTAAAAATCAATAGTAATAAAACGTTTAAATGTCAAATATGTCCATGTGTCACCCCCATTAATTATATATAAATTTTGAGGGACATTTAGGGCCATTATCTTACATGTTCACCTCTTTTAGAGCTGTTTGTTTAAAAATGTCCCGTCAGCTCAGCTGGTTCACACCTAGAGTCCGGTAAAGCCAGCGTTTGTTAGCCAGATTCAGCATCCACTAGCCGGTGGGAGCGACATGCTGATCATAGAAGTCCTGGGCATTTTGTGGAGAATCAAAGTAGGAGTTCTCGTTCTGAAAGGAGACCTGAAGACGGGCGGGATGCAGCAAGCGGAATTTTATTCCCTTCTGATAAAGAGAGTGTTTAATGGCATTAAACGCCGCTCGGGTAAACTCTCAACTCGGAGCCGCGGTAATTCAGTTTGTTTTGTCTGGCCCGTCTTAAAACTTTCTCTTTCTCTTGGAAACGGAGGAATTTGATGATGAAGGCACTCGGTCTTCTCGCGCTGGAATCTCCTGGGCTGGGGCCAAGAGAGCGATGGTCTCTCTCTATCTCCGGAGGGTTATCGAAAACACTGGGACCCATCACAGTCATCAGCAAGTCGGAGGCAAACTTGACCGGGCCCTAAACCCTTTCGCCTCCCTCGGGGATGCCAATTAGCCTCAAACTGGAGCGCCTGGATCGATTTTCTAGGTCGTCCACCCGTTCCAAGAGTACAGTGGTTTGAGACTGAAGTGTTTTAACAACAGCTTCCATCTTGGTGAGTTTTTCAAAGTTTTCACCAACCACAGCTTCAGTTTTGGTGAGACGTTATTAAACGACGCCACCTACTGCCCCAGTGAATCGACCGACTGCTTCATTACATTACATTACATTACATTGCACTTGGCAGACGCTTTTATCCAAAGCGACTTACAGAAGAGGGGCTTCATGGATTCT
>OMMV01225722.1:0-10069 GCA_900302635.1 Chatrabus melanurus | reverse complement strand
ACCTCTGTTCCTAATAAATGAAGCCAAGGCGGAAGCAGAAAATCTTGCAGTTCCTTGAATGGTCGCTTGAGGCTGGCTCCAAAAGTGAGTCCCTCCCCACAGACCCCCATGTTGCAATCCCCAACTTTATAGCATAAATAAACATCCTGGTACAAAAACTGGTTTCGGTCTCTAGAGCAATTGACCCCGTTCATGACAACTGAACAGGGGGGTGAATTCTTTTGTAACTCATCAGTTTAAGCTACTCTATGCCATTAAGTTATGAATAATTAGGGATGTGGTCTCTTTGGGTGAAAGCTGTGTGACAACTGTCTGTCCTTTCTAAGCATTTTATTACAAATATCTGACACAGTATTGCTTGCTGTGCGGTTAATTGTACTAATGGACCATCAAAGAAGTCGGTGCTCCAGTATTTCCATTGAGTGAAATTTTAGTTCCATTTCTTTTATATGTTAGCCCTGTTAGCAACAGATTAGCAGTAATTAGCAGGTAGCTTGGTGACATTAGGTTCACTGGTGGTGCAATGGTTACTAAGGAAATATGCCAGCCATACGGTTTAACACCCGCACCCAAGCCATCCGTGATGAAAACCACCGCCCAGTCCACAACAATATGCGATATTCAATTTAATTTAACTGAATATTTTTATGTAGGTTATTTGTAGTTTATGGCGATTAAACATAAAATTTTGTTATATTTTGCTGCTATTTTAAAACACTGATAGAGTTTAATATGTAGTGTGAGCTCGACTATAGTGCCGTTAAATCCAGTGTATAGAGATCAATGGTTATTGCAGTCAGGAGGCTTCAGACATGTGGACGCAGAGCTTGTTAGAGTAATAATACATTGATTAATATTATAAGAAAATAAACATAATTTTCTTATAATTTCTTATAATTTTTAGGCCTAGTCCACACTGCTCCGTTTTCGTCAGGAGATCCGCTTCTAAACGAATCCGGCACGTGTCCGTATCTGAAAATATCTGCGTCCACATTAAAGCCGTATCCATTTCTTCTTCTGCGTTTGGAGCGTGCTGTACTGCAGCGCAAACTGAAAGGGCGTCACGTTTTGCCATCGTGTGGCAGGAGGCTAATGACGTCGGTCCGCTCCACAGAAGCCCCGTGCTTTCTGTGGTCCGTAGATATAGCACCGTGTTGATTATACAGCGCGATGTTTATCGCTAAACATGTTATTAAAATCGACAAACATGTCAAAAACACTCCATCATTGCTTACCTGTGGAAGTGTGTGCTCTTCTTCTGCTCTTCACAGAAGCATTCACAGTGACAGGACATACCGCTGCTTCCTCCCGCTGGCGGTTAATATTACTGCACCGCTTTCCAAAATAGATGGATCCACTGTCCACACACAGACACGACTCCGCCATTTTCATTTTGATCCACTGTGGAGAGCGTTTTCGAAACGCGTCGTTTTGGGGTGGGGAAAACGGCAGATTAGTGCAGATGAAAGGTCAAAACAGATAGATACTTAGCTGTTTTCCTGTGAAAATGGAGTAGTCCGGACAAGGCCTTAGTTTCAGGACTTTTTTTTTTTTTTGTTTTATAGACAGAAATTCTCCAGTTTCCTCATCTCCTTTTTCATGTTTGCCTCAATTTAAAACAATAGGGAGCTTATTTAAAAAAAATGCATGTGAATTTACTTCTCAGTGGAGCACACTTGCTCAACAGGCATCTGTATTTGTATGAATAAATGTGTTCTTATTCTTATTCGAAAGACAAAGCGAGTGGGAGGCTTGATTGGGTGATGATGAGAGAAAATAAACAGCAGGAGACTCAAACGCAACTACAACCTTCTCAATTAGCCACAATAAAGGACTAACACCGTTCACTTTCATGTGCATGATGAGGCTGTTTGGACAACACACGTGTATCACAGGAAGCAAAACACACCAATAGGTAATTAAAGCATTACCTAGGTCCAGGTGGTGAGGGATTTTGAGTTCCTGTGTGTTCCGGTTCCATCCTGGGCAAAGTGGTATGACTTTCTGTGGAGGAGTGTAAAAAGACAGGTGGACTGGATTTAGGTTGAGAGTAGAAGCCTGACTGAAAAGCTCATACTGTGCGGAGTTCAGCCCCTGTCATTGAGATGTAATGAGGAGATCACCTTCCACTGTGGGCCATTCTAATGAGGTAATGAATTGGGGTGGGCGTCGCACCTTTGCCCTCACCTACTCTATTAATCAGAGCAGGGTCACTCACAGCCGCCAGGACACAACCTCCCCCATCTGGCAGCACTAATGGACCGACCGATGGACGAAAGGTGCTTTTAGTTAAAGAGCTCTAGTTAGCAACCAAGAGAGTGGTGGAGGAGCAGAGAGGAGGATGGCATAATATCCAGTGGAGAACAACAGCAGGAAGTAGAGTCGTGTGGGAGCAGCACTCTGACAGAATGCTTTGCACCTCAGAGGTAGTCAGACTGAGGATTGCGTGTGGCACTGACCTCTGACCCCATCTCAGCCACCGCGAGGAAGGATCAGGAGGGTCAGCCAGCGATCTTGTCTGACCAATGGCAAGATCAGCAACTGGCAGACATTTACTGTATGAACCACAATGCAGGGCAGTGTCACATTTGTGTGTAAAAACCAACACTGTAGTTGAAGACGTGGGCGGGAAAATAATTCACGGTTCATATAGACCAAAAAATAAATAAATCCTTTTCATTCTCTATCAAAAAAATCATACAACAAACAATGCCAGATCTCTTTAGTGTTTAAGCAAATATTCAGAGGTCATTGCTCCAGCTCCAATATGAGTAATGTTTAGTGTTGCAGATTTTCAATGAAAATATGACAAGCATTGGAGATACAACCCTAAAGCAGAAAAAGCTAATTTAAAATGAAACTTAAAAAAAAAAAACTAAAGCACAGTCATTCTTATATTTACTTTGACTTCTATTTCATTGCAGATAGTATGAACACAAGATATTTCATGTTTTGTGTGGTCAACTTAATTTCTTTTGTTAATATACATCCATTTGTTCATTTCAGGCCAGCAACACATTCCAAAAAAAAAAAAAGTTGGGACGCTAAAGCATTTACCACTTTGTAATGTTGCCATTCCTTCTCACAATACTTAAAAGACGTTTTGGCATTGAGGAAGCAATGAAGTGTTTCAGGTGTTATTTTGTCCCATTCTTCTTGCAAACACGTCTTAAGGTGTGCAACAGCATGGGGTCGTCGTTGTATTTTTCATTTTAAAATTCTCCACACATTCTCTATTGTGGACAGGTCAGGACTGCAGGCAGGCCAGTCCAATATCCGTAGCCTCTTCGTCCGCAGCAATGCCTTTGTGATGTGTGCAGAATGTGGTTTTGCATTGTCTTGTTGAAAAATGCATGGATGGCCCTGGAAAAGATGTCATCTTGAAGGCACCATAATTTGCTCTAAAATCTCAATGTACTTTTCTACATTAATGCTACCATCACAAAAATGTAAATTACCTTTGCCAAGGGCACTGACAACCCCATATAATGACAAACCCTGGCTTTTGGACTTGTTGCTGATAACAGTCTGGATGGTCCTTTTAGTCTTCGGTCTGGAGGACACGGTGTCCATTTTTTACAAAAAAGATCTGGAATACTGATTCGTCTGACCACAATACATGTTTCTATTGTGTGATGGTCCAACCCAGATGCCTTCGAGCCCAGAGACATCAATGATGCTTCTGGACAAGGTTAACTAAAGGCTTCTTTTTTTTTTTGCACAGTAAAGTTTTAAGTGGCATTTGTGAATGTAACTCTGTATTGTATTGCTTGACAAAGGTTTCCAAAAGTAATCCCTTGCCCATGTGGTTATATCAGCTATTGATGAATGACAGTTCGTGATGCAGTGCTGTCTGAGGAATCAGAGATCACAGGTGTTCAGCGTAGGCTTGCACCCTTGCCCTTTATGCACTGAATTTCTGCTAAATTCCTTGAATCAATTAATATTATGCTCCTGCCCCCAACTATTTTGGAATGTGTTGCAGGCCCGAAATGCAGGAAAGGATGTATATTAACAAATGAAATGAAATTGACCACACAAAACATGAATTATCTAGGGTTCATACTGTCTGCAATAAAATAGAAGTCAAATGTAAGAATCAGTTTTTTTTGTTTTGTTTTTTTGCATTTACTGTCCCACCTTTTTCTGATTTGGGGTTGTAGCATGCAGGTCCATTATACTGAATGTGCCCAGCTAGCTTGCTTTCATTTAAATGTGAAGGGAATGTATTTGTTTACTGTATTACAAATGAATGCAAATTGTATCTTTTACAAAGTTCTACTTCAGTCGGGCAATAAATAAATAATGTGGTATGGCTAGTTAATAATGATAGTTGGCCAGTAGAACCACTACCCAATAATAAATTAACAATGATATAAAGGCAATGTGTATTTGAACTATCTAATATTTTCTTCCAACTGATTGAAAATCATATCAAGCTGTTGTTAGAACTTATTGTTAGGACAACATTTTTATTATGTGGCATGGCTTGTTAATATGATAATAAGCAAGTAAGGGATTGTGGAGAGCCTTTTCTGAGTGCAGCCACGATGTAAAAATAAATTTAAAATTAGGTAAAGGGGTGTAGTCTATTTATTCTATATGGTATTTTCTTACAGCTGACTGGAAATTATATATTTTACAACACTTAATTTCTTGGAAGGGGTTTTTAACCATATATGTGGATACTTTTGAGCAATCATTGCGTTTATGACATACCTAAAAGTTAAAGGTTTGATACTCTTGACCATGCAACAAAGGAGTTATTTACTTAACTGACAGAAAACCTTTTAAAATGTCAGAAAAATTCTAAATGTCTAGAAATGCTCAAGTTCAACAGTTAGGATAAAAACACAAATAATTAGGAGAACAGAGAATTTTAGTTCAAGGAACACAACAAGCCGGCTCCTTGGATTGACTTTGAGGTTGATAAAGATGTAAAATCTAACTGCAGAAAGATTTGGAACTACTGAATAAATTTAAATATATAAATATATTGCACTGGGCACTATTGTTGCCTCTGTTTTGGCCAATTTTGCACCCACCCCAATAAAAACACCTAGCATAAAACAAGAGCAAATTTACACCATATAGGACACATTGCAAAAAAAAACAACCCAAAACCAAAAACAAAACAGAGATCCATCATTTGATGCATATTTTATGCATCTGAAATTGTGCCTGTTGCCATGGCTGAACAAAAGCTGACAAAGCTACTGGCCTAGCTATCACATCTTCTGCCATAATGTCAAATTACTATGAACGAATTTAAAATTTAAAGTCATCCCAGAAGTGACATCATCGTGCAGTGAAGGAGCTACTTTGTAGCCTGGAGGCTATTTTGTGTTTTTGTCAGTGTTGTATAGCAACATCACAAAATGTCGACCTTGGACTCAGTGTGTTCCAGAAAAGGTGAGGCTTCTGTCGACTGTCATTTTGCTGAGAAATAGCAATTATAAAACATCATAAATGGGACTTACAGGGCTCTGGGCTTGCGCCTCTCAGATTATGCAGATTTAAAAATTCAACATGTTCTCAGGGTGCGTTTCGTATGATATGCTGCAAAAAGTTAAGTGCAACATTTCATGCATACTACTACGAATTTCTGTGCGCATGCGCAATGTCCCATTTGCTCCATGTTCAGTAATGTATGCATTTTGGTTAGGGTTAGGGTCGGGTTCGAATAACCATAATAATAAAGAAAAGACAACTTTCCACTTTTTTATTTTCGCTTGGCTAATCCACCGTCTTGGTGTCTGTGACGTCATCACTGACTCCCAGCAGAAAGTATATGGGATACGTATGAAATCTGCGCAAGAAATATGCATGAATATGTTCGAATTTTTGTGCAACATTTTTTTCATACGTTTTACTACGAATTTTTCGTGAGAATAGGCTGAAAAATGACATTACGTTTCATGGCAGGCAAACATCATAGCTGCCTAGTGAAGAAGCACTGTCTAATGTCACAGCAACAATTGTGCAGAGAAATGTATTCTATTTGTACTATTCAGTGTTTGCTAAATGATTAGAAACTGTATTTTTTTGTTTTTGAAGAGATTTATTGCGCTAGCACAGAATATTAAAAAATTTTTGATAAAGTGACATGCTCGCTAATAAGTCACTACTATTTCTTACCTTTTTTTTAACTTCCATCAAGTCAATGGCAATTTTCTTCTTGTTTGTCAACCTGTGGCTCCTATAGGAATGGTATAATAGCACGTAACGTGGGCTGAGGGAAATCAAGGGTCTGCTGCAGGCTTTTTTTTTTTTGCGTCCTTTCAGGGAGTAATCAGATGGATTTGTAGCTCTGTCATCATTCTCTCTCTTTGTATTTCTTTACACCTATCCATTATAATAAATTACACATTCATCCTCACTGGTCAGCTGCAGGAGCGACACTGGAGAGGAAGGCTGGGCAGAAAAAGGAGCGAGGAGGCAGGCAGGATGAGGGGAAATAATCTCAGCTACGTATGTGTTCTCAGCATCTCGTCCTCCCCTGGCTAACCGCGCCGGCGGCCACTTGAATTAGCAGCAGAGGATTATGGGCAGAGAGCCTCATTAATCTGGGCAACAAACAGTGGCCAGTGTGAATATTTGCACCCAGAAATTGAAAAGATTAAGTCCTATTTGACAATGACTGGCAGGCTCTCTGCTGCAAGAGGCTACTGTTAAATATTCATATCCTGGACTCCTCGTCGTACTCCATCGCGCTGTATTGTGCATGTTTGCGTGTTGATGTTTAAATGGGAATCGTGCAGACAACAGGTGAAGTTCATGCTATTTTGGTATTCATAATGAGCATTCAAGCCCGCATTATGTAGATTTTCGCAAATAGCACTCAGCTAACAAAAACATTGTGTACTGTGGGAAACTGACATTTTTGATTAAAAGAAGAGCAATGGGCACAGCTACCCTAAAAAGTTAGCATCAATAAACCGGTTGTGCATTATTTTCGCTATTTAGTCGGAACTTCCGATGACAGCATTTTTAGGACTTTAGAATAGAGAAAATAAGCAAAGAGACGAGGAGACATCTACATGATCTACCATGCCACTTGCAATTGGACATGAATTTTTCACTCTTTCGCCTGTTGAGGACACTATTAAAGCATTAGAAAAAGAGCAGTGCATCTCATACTGGCAGCAAGATACAAGAACAATCGCTGCGGCGCAGAAAATACTGAAAAATTTGCCAAATAATAAGGAAATTAAGCACTATGAGATAAAGTTATAGCATATCGGTAAAGTATATATATATATTTATAGCGTTACCCACAACATTAGCTAATTTAGCTCTCAACATGATGTTATAATGGACAAATACAACAAAAAAACAATTGCTCAGTCTTACCTGGGAAACGTAATTCCCCGGGATCTGGTCTGAATAGTACAACAACGTTTACAGTCCCAAGCAGCACATAACTGAGGAATCTTTCCTGCTTTCAACAATGGCACTCACAATATGGTGGCGACGTTGACGTGCAACCCCGCGATTGAATGTGGCGTCTACGTATCAATGGCTATGCATACTGTGGCCGGGTTGCGTTTATTCCATTTTATTTGAGACTTTGCGCATGCATATCACTGTGTAGTATGCTTGGAAACGTGATCCTTAATTAGGGTGATATCATGGAAACAAATGCTAAAGTTTTCTCTCTTCCGGCAAGATAACATTTTGTGCAGGAATGCCGTGCCGGCAGAGAATGTGCAAAAATCACCAAGTCCAAAAATTATGAACTGCACATGTCAAACGGAAATTCTGGCAAAACAGCGAAAATAATGCGCAACTGGTTCACAGACAAATTTCCACTGCCTATAGTGTGCAAGCTCCAACAGGAACAAACATGTATGATTTAAACAGCTAATTAGCTGTTAGCTGATTAGCTGCCCTGTGCCCATCGTTGCAAAAACCAAAATGCACGTCAATCATAGATTCAGTGGCAGGTATAACAGACATAAAAACGCTTTTACGCACACGGACATTAACGAGGAGTACGGGGGCGGCCTGGCGGGGGTCTGCTGCGGCATCCTATCGTTCTGCCGCCTTGTCAGCCCGGCAGGAGATTCCCTCCTGCAAACGCTCAGCAAATACACCTGCTATTCATTTCCTACAAGGCAGAGGAGGCTCGCCAAACCTGACAAAGCTATTTACCCACCTACATCCCAGCCTGTGCAGACACTATCGCTAATGTTTTCCCTTCTGCAGGAGATCAATATGTTTGGAAGCAGACAAACAACTTTGCTCTGCCAGGCAGGCTCTTCCCGTTTAGCAGGGCCACCACTGGGGGCCCTGACAGCAGATGTACACAGCCGAATCAACAGCCAGATGCTTCTCCAGAATCAACACCGGACACAATCAACAGCGCAGGAGCTACAACGCTAAGAAAGAACATCATGGCCCATATGCGCCAAACCGAGGATCAACAGTCATCCTCGCCCTCGTGCCAAGTTATGTCGGTGTTGTTTCCCTGAAAACAAACCACACAACGAATATTGATTTTGGCGCAAGCAGGATGATATACAGCTTCTTCTATAAGCGTATTCGGCAGTTTTCCCGTGAAGCAGAGATGCAGAGCGAAACATCTCAAGAATGCACAAGAGCGCCAAAGCAAAACGGTTCAGACACATTTAGAGCTTTTTTTTTTAAACAAATAAAACAGTGGTTTAAAACCTGAATAAACAACAGCAACAAAACCAGACAATACAAACAGTGAGACCCAGACTAAACAAACAACCAGGTCCCATGATCCTCTCCTCTGGCTAATCCCTCATGCACTCTTGGGCCTCCTCAGTTCTACCTTTTGCACATTTATTTGCACAAATGTAATTTATTATGGAAGATAACGGAAGAGAATTATTACTATTTGCAGGAAAACCCGTGCTGTATATGTTTGTTGTGGGTGGATTGTGTTGTAACAGAGCAAAGGTACGCGATTATACGAGGGTTGTAGATCTACAGTGATCTAAAAGGAGAAACAGGGAGCAAGAGGGGAGTGCATTTGAATATTCCTTTTGACGCAAAGCAGCTGTGTGCAAATGTCTGTGCGTGTACTGACGTTGGTCGTCGGGTTGATTTCTGGTTTTACAGCTGTGCGTGTGAGGGGGAGTGCCAGAGTGATTGTGTTAAATTGTCCTGTGCTGCGGAGATAACACCGGATCCCTATCAGCCGCATCAGGGGCTTAAGACCCTGATGGGCGTGAGGGGAGAATGAATTTTCCTCACTGCTCTGCATATTACAGGATTACACTGCACCTTTAGATATGCTCGGGCTGAGCCTATCTGTGCCTTATGGCTATACGCATGTAGATTATTGAAATCGACTGTCACAGTGAGTGAACTGAAGCGGCGCCACGGGGACCGCACTGCCTGCTGATATGGAATACACTGAAGTGAGATAACTGTGATAGGGTTTTGTTTGCGACATTGTTCAGACAGAATAGTGCTGTATAAGCCTGTCAGGTAACTTTTTATTTTTATGAATTTGCTGAAAAAGTCATGGATGTTTGTCTTTAGTGATTTTCATCATTTATGCAAAGAATAAGCACCGCTTTAATCTTTACCTCCGCCAAGGAGGTAATGTTTTCACCGTCGTTTGTCTATTTGTTTGTCTGTTTGTTTGTTTGTCTGTTATCAGGATAACTCAAAAAGTAATGAATGGATTTCAATGAAATTTGGTGAGCAGATAGATAATGTTCCAGGAAATGTGTGATTCAATTTTGGTGACCTGGAATATATGCTGGAACTGAGATCCAGAAGAATGTTTTGCACATAGCAACATTTAACTCAAAAAGTTGTGAGAGGATGTTGATGACATTTGGTGAGCAGATGGATAATGTCCTAGAAAATGAGGGATTTTATTTTGAATTTGATCCGGAACATATTTTGGATCCAGGATCCAGAAGAAGTTTTAAGCAATATGTGGCTTTGGTGGAAGTGTACGCTCTTTGAGTGCCTTCTAGTTTATGTTTGTTTGGTTGTATGTTTTATGTTTGTTGTTTGTTTGTTTGTTAGCAGGATTACAGAAAAACTACTAAACCAATTTTCTCAATTATTTTGTTTTCAGAAT
>OMMV01225718.1:0-13150 GCA_900302635.1 Chatrabus melanurus | reverse complement strand
TATGTGGGTGGTTTCTGGAATTGCCCAGGTGAGGTCAAATTTACCATAGGTCAATCACTGGGGTCAAGGTCATGTCTGCCGGTCTGTTTGTGATTTCTGCCAAACTTGATATGTCAATGAAGGTTGACCTCAGATTTGCCCTTAAATAATTAATTTTAGAAAAGGTCAAGGTCAAGGAATTTGATTTTCAACCCGATCAAATGGACCAAATGTGGCACACACTTAGATGGATTCCAGAATTGTCCTGGCAAAGTCAACCAGAGGTCAATCATTTGGTTGAAGGTCAAGGTCATTGGGGTCAAATATCAGATTGCTGTAGGCCTTACTGTCTTCATGCCCACGGGTATTATATCCTAGTATAGCAAGTCTGTTTGTTTTTTGTTTGTTTGTTTTTTTAAATCAGCTTTGTATATAAACCTAACTAAAGTTATAACTTGATAATACTATTTTAATAAAACAGAAAAAAAAATCTCCCGTTTTTGGTTGGAATAGGAATTTTTGAAATTTTTTCAGTTGATCCTTTTGAGGTGGAGGGATAAAACATTTGATCAAAATTCCAGGGTTCTTTGTTGACAGATGCTAACATGTCATTTATGGTTAATTACACATACATAAACTCTCTTCTTATTTACACTTTCAAATCAAAGAAAATCAGCAAATAAATCAAATCAGATAACATTTCTGATCCAAATTTCTGTTTTTAAAATAAAAATTCTGATACAACAGCGAACAGATCACGGCTAACTTTGTAAACACATCTTTAGACAAAAAAGTGCACGTTTGATTTATCTGGTGTATTTATTTGATCCATGTGCCCTTATCTGGAATCAGCGGTTCAGTGAAAAAGAACAGTATTTAGTGCTGAGACGTTTGTCCGGTTAGTGACTGAATGGTGTCATGTAATCACAGCTTTGTGTTTGTGTCCTACGTTCCTCGTCCCTCCCACTGCAGATGAACAGATATTTGCAGCGCGTCTCGTCCTCTGTGGGCTCAACAGACGGCTCCTTCTGTTCCAGACTGCAGCCAGCATAGAGAAGAACAGAAATAGGCAGGGTTGTTTTTTTAATTTTTTAAATTTGAGATTGCACTTCTCCCTTGTGGCAGTATAAAAACAAAATGCATGTTCAGACGCTCATTTGTGATGTTATCTGCACAGTACATAGTACAGATTTGGTCAGATTTACAGTGGCATAAAACAGTCACATTCTGATATCCTGTTTTTGCACGTTTGTCACTTAACTGAGATGATCATAAAAAAATTTAATACAAGACTGAACAACCTGCTTGTAGAGACATTCTCTTATCTCGGCAGTGACGTTCGCGTCTCTGGGTCCTCGGCCTTTGAGATCGAGAGACGACTGGGAAGAGTTTATGGAGTCATGAGGTCCCTGGAATCTTTAGGGTCCTGGTGCTTCCTGTCTTACTGTATGGTTTTGAGATTTGGATGCTAAACCAGTGAGTTAAGGCTGTTGATGGCTGCAGGTGTCTTTGATACTAGGTCTCTTCTAAGGGTCCTTGGGTATCTTTGGACTGACTTCAAGTCAAATGGTTACTTAAGTTGGTATCTCACTGGGCTTGCGACCGATTGGTGAGTGAGACGAGTGTACCACTTACATTGTGGGGGATCATCAGCTATGACATTTTTGACATGTGGCACGTTTCTATGTGCATGATCCGACCTGCAGGTGCTTCAGTGTTGAGAACCTCAGCAACTGGAAAAGGCCAAGGGGACAACTTGGACGAGGTCGCATGTGAGCGCTCTGAGACTCTTGTGATCTCTGTGACCCTTGTGACCTAGTTAAAAGTAGGTCACATTCAAAACCTTGTCGCCGTTATAACTCATCAACCCTTCCGGGTATTGCTTTCATATCGGACACACATGAGTTTGCATGTGATTGCTCTGTGACCCTTCTGACCTCTGTGACCCATTTGACCTTCTTAAACATAGGTCACTGTCTACAGTCAAAACCTTTTCATTGTGATAACTCATCAAGACTTTCAGGTATCAGTTCTATATCAAATGCACATGCTCTCTGGATAAAAATATTGGACAAGTTTGAGTGCTCTGTCACCCTTGTGACCTTGTTAAAAGTAGGTCATGGTCAAAATCCTGTTGGGCCATAACTCATTGACATGCACTAAATTGAGACACTTTATGCTTTCATGTTTTTATGTATCAACATTTTACACAGGTGATGGGCATAGACGTACACCACTTGTTCAGCATTTCAAACCCTGTTCTTAATAAGCTCTTTCAATCATGCCCTCCCTGGCTGCTCTTCTGCTTTCTGCATGCCGTAGATCACTGTGGCCAGATTTGTAGCTGCCAAACTGTCCTGAATTTCTCACAGCGTCGTGCTATTCTGACTATCTTGCCTTCCGCTGGGGTGCTCAAGTGTCAAGTACACAGACAGTCTAAATCAACAAGATGCACTTAAAATATGTCTTTCTGCAACTGATCCTGAAGGATCACTGTCAACCCCCGAGGAAACGGCAGTTTCTCATAGCACGCAAGTCTCAGTCAGTCAGATCTCCTTTGAGTATAAGTACAGCCAGTCGCATTAATCACAGTCATGTAACATCCACATTTCGTGTGTGGGCACCTCTATCTGTCACCAGAGCAGAGCTCGGTTGCACTGCCTCTCCTCTAGCAGAATGCAGTTTGTGGCATGAAAGACAAACAACTCCTCCACACATGCGCACAAAACGTTTCCACACGACTTGAACCCTAGGGCAGAATGCCAAAGAGCTGGTGGAATGTGACCCGGTAACCTTGGCTTGCAGACTTCCACACGGAGACCGGACGTTAGGGCAGAGCATCGGAAAAGCAGGCCAGAATAGCGCCGGTGTCCGGTAACGGGAGACAGTCTGTTTGTAAACCGTGGTCATATGACACATGCACGGCCTGCAGTGCACATGTGCGTGCACAGGACCACAGGTGATAGGAATACGTTTTCATGTCCAGAGGAAAGGAGGTAGGCATGAAAGCAGGGAGCTGTCTTGAGATCAGCCTGAGATCAGCACAACATTGCAACCTTGCAGCCACACATTTTTTTCTGCTTTAATAAATCCTGACTTACCTGTTTGACGTTTCAGTTGTTTTGTTTTTCTTTAAATGCAGGCCTAGAGTGGTGTGAGAGAGGACAAGCTAGAGCCATTCAGCAGCACATCATCTGCAAAATCTGTTGGCATGAATTTAATTTGCAATATTCTCGTAGAAGTAGAATATTGCAGTAGTAGAGGATGTTGTGCACGTTGGGTCGACACGGTTCAGTGATGCAAACCTGGTTCATGAATACACGTTCAGATGCACCACACGATCTTAAGCACACAGCAGTCTCAGTGCCAAAAGGTTGCGCAATATGCTGACCTGTTTTTACTTCCTTCAGCAAGTGTGTGTCGTGTCAATCCAAGTCATGCATCGAACATGGATAAGATAAAGTCCTCGAAATACATGCAACACTTTTATAAACTACTGGTAACTCAATTCTCAGAGCATCACATTAACAGCCGTCTGAAACATCAGCGGCCGCGTCGTAGCTGGTGTGATTTTCTGATTGCATCATCTTCTCCTTTAACGCACATGAATTTTAGATTAGTAGCTGAAGGGGAAAGTTTGATTTTACTCTGGCTTTTAATTTTGCAGGGCTGAGCAAGGCTGTATTTTCCAAAATACAGGAGATTCTCAGTAATTTGGAAAGAAGTATAAGTGTAAAAACAATTTTTTTTTTTTTTTTTTTGCCTCTTCTGCACAGTCAGGCCAGGGGTAAACTCCACCCTCTGTGCCTGACAACAGGACACAGACACATGTGACAGATCAGGTCCAACAAGTCACAGACGCAAGTGTTGTCCCACGATTATGACACAAGAGATGTTTGTTCAAACACTTTGATTTTTTGACAAAGGAAGTAAAAAAATTTCAAAGGCCTTACGTAAAATTTCATTCATTATTCTACCTGGAATTCTGAAATGTAGTACAGTGGAGATGACAAAGCCTTGAAAACATGGTTTGAGACATGAGTCGCTGTAATTTGGCTCTGTCACCTTGATCATATAGTATTAATTTTCATATTGTAAGCACTGCAGAATCACGTTGTGTCCATGCTTTTACATTATTGTATGTTCTTCTGTGATTCTCTGCATATCTGACTACAGGGAGTCAGAAGACAGCGAGCGTTGGAGGAGTCTGTCTGCAGACGTGTGTGCAGTTTGTTCCCTATCAGCCGTGCTGAATGCACACATGCAGATCTTACCTGAGGCAGACGGTCTGGTGCCAAGAGGTTGTAAAACAATCAGAAGAAGGTAATATATCCCTCTGCCTATCAACAGAGCAGCAAAGAAGCAGTCTGTTGATTCAGAAACAAATAACATACAGCATACACTCCTCACCATCTGTCCCAGGATGATCTCTTTCCATCATTGTCATGCCGGAATGTTCCACGCCACAGACAGTCAGCCTAAACACCACATAGGGTAGAGTTACCTTAATGCTTAGTATTGACAGCGAACATCTAATTTTGACCTTACATATTTGAACGGGCTTATGGTTTTGGCCTTGTTTGTAAAGATCGGTATTCACTTCCTCACTGCCACATGTCATCGTAATCCCGACCAATGTTCGCAGATGGTTTCATGACTGTTACGCTTTACAGTTCCACATTGATACTGGGGCAGTGTACTGCCAGCACCCCCCTATTTGCTGGTTGCATGTGCATGAAATGAATACTCATGCTCTGTGAGGATCAGACAGAGTCCAGACAATATGGATGTGATGGCATTCATGTGAAGGCAGAAGTAAGCGTCATGGAAAGATGGTGCAAAATAAGATTATGTCTGTGAACCGTGGACGTTTGTATGCACAGTAATTCAGCGCTTATTTGTTAAAGATAAGGTAGGGGGTGAAGTAGTGGGGGGCTCTGGGGCAGTGGGTCATTCTGGTACCAGAAAACGTAGTACAGTAGCGCAGCCCTGAGTGGAAACAGTTTTCACCCTGCTAGCCAACTGTAGCATAGCATACGCAGTAATATATCATAAAAAAATTGTCACATCATGAAGAAAAACCATCCTTGCCTCATCATGTCATAAAATCAGAGGCTGGGAATTAACACCCCCAGTGTTAAATTTTAGCTCAAACACAGTGTCTGTATGTGGAGTTTAAATAACACATCGAGAGTTAAATTAACTCTTTATGATTCAGCACTAACACTATTAGTGTGACACCACAGTGGTGTAAATTTGGTTGAAATTAACACCAGAAATGAAAATTTTACATTGATGAATTTTCTGTGTACCAAGTTATTTCTTGCAGGAAGATAATACATCATAAAAGAAAGCAATTACCTCATGCCATACATCATGATGTCATAAAGGAAAAGCCTAGCATTCTTGCCCCATAATGTCACAAAGAAAAATCTTATTTTCATTCGTTGTGACATCATAAAAAACTAACATTCTTGTGACATTATAAAGAAAAACAACCCTTGCCTCATGATGTCATGAAGCAAAACTTTATGGCTGTCATTTTCTCATTATAAAAGCCTAACATTATTGCCTTGTGATGTCATAAAGAAAAAGCTAACCTTCCTTCATTATGAGATCATAAAGAAACACCTATCAGTCTTGATGCATGATGTCATAAAGTTAAAGTTACATGTGACATCCAAAGATTTACAGTCTCAACTGTGCAAGTAAAACAATCTGACTGCCCTTCATTTGTTGGTAGAGGTATGGACTCTTTGAATGTCCTTGTTTAAAACAGTCGTATTGCCTGTGTTGTTTGTGGTCAGCCACTTTACAAGCAACACCTTGTACATCTACAGCTGACACTGAATCTTAACAAAGATGAGCTGATGCTGCCAAGGTCAAATTAAAAACCAAGCATTATTTATTTATCTGAACATTGCTCCCATAACAGTAGGAGGTATTTCGGACATATTTTCATTGTCATAAATTTAGCAGACCTAAAGCAAACGAAGCTGTGCCATGCACAACCCCCGCTGCATCCACTACGGTCAACTTTAGAGCGAGACGCCACGATCACTCAGGCAACAAGTAAAACAAACAATGTGTGGGTTTTGTATGTGTATGAAATACTAGACACAAATCCGTCAGCCACACAAAATGCAATTAGTGGGAACATGAGGAGGTCTGCGCCCTGTTCAGGCTGTATTTTCAACCATGTCCACCCTTTATGACACAGCGTGGGTGGTGTGAGTTTAAAAGCTGTCAGACTTTTTTTTTTAATCCATGTTTACCACAATGGCAAGTCTGTAAACGCAATGTTTGCCACAACATTATTCCAACGAGCTCACATGTTTCTATCCAGGGTTCACTGAGGTCATCTTGTGGGAGCCGCTTTGACTCGGGGATGAGTCGGCTCCTAAATGTTTAACTTTTCCCAGGCTTTTGCTAACATTGTGGTTCTGAACAATGGTGACTCTTGATCACGTTTTTAATCTGTTAATGCTGGCCAATATTTAATGTTTTTTAACACGACTAAGAAGGTCCTGTTTTCTTAGGCATTTATGTTGGTTTGTGGTAGGATTGCTCAAAAATTAAGAAAACATTTTCTGTCTTTGTTTTTCCTTCAACATCAAGTCAACAGAAAGGCAAATTTGAAATGTGCAAGTGCTTCAGTAAAGAGTGGCTTTGTGCCTGACAACACAAAGCCACAAAATAATATTTTGCAAGAGACCACGTAAAAGAAAATGTGTATTTTTAAAGGTGAAAAGTGATCATATATTTTACATATTTATATTTAATTACACATATTCATTATTTAGCATCTTTTCATAATTTTTAAAAAAAGTTTTAGGCACAATAGACATGCCTAAAACTTAGACACAGTACTGTATATCTGGAAACCTGCAGTGGTGTTCTGGCCAATTGATGTCAAGCCTCTTAATTCAAACACAAATTGTTTGCTTTGTTGTTGAGTAATATATTTCATACACATGTAAAGACAAGAAGATGAGAGGAGATTTCAACACGTGTGATCGGTAAACACATTTAAGTTCCCAGAGTGCTGGTAAGAACAGATTTATACACACCACATGTGTGAAGCTGCTTATCTCAGTGTCCACAGAAGATTATTACATTATCTTTGCAAACTGAAGGGAAATAGAGTGAACAGGGACCGACCGGGGACACTGAGATGGAAACAGGAAAGACAGGGTCGTGCCAAAATAAACACAATACCAGGACTGTAATTAATGTCACACATACGCTTAGAATAGATTTTCATAAAATTCGGAGATGTGTTACTTTATCATATTGAACATGACACTAAAACTTGGACTGATTAGCGTCAAACCTGGTTGAGAGGTGGGGTATGGGCAAAGGAAACCCCTTTTTTGTGGATCCGGATCCGGGGGTGGATACAGTAAAATAAATTTTAGCTTTTGTTAGCATTGCCAGAACATTTTTCAACATTTCTGTCAATTTCCCATGAAATGATGCATGGACCTAAAAAAGCATACATACGATAAAAAGGTTGGAATATAGATTGGGGTTGATTATCTATATAGCACATGGTCTGAAATGATCATGCAAGTGCATTTGGGGTGTGTCCAACTCCACTTTGCTATTTACACGGCGTGTAATCTGAGCTCATAATAAGGCACTGGGTGCAAAGCGTCACGGCACATGAGCAGATCAGTTAAATCCCTTTCCCACACAAATACACTATGTCAAAGTTGTGGTGAATCTTGACCACATCCTGTCAACTCACAAGACTTCTTTATGACAATATCATGACCTTATTACAACATAGAAGACGATTCACCACATTTGAAGCAAGAACCACCGTGATTTAGCACAACACCATCAAGACTCTATCAAGACTCTAGCAAGATTGTATAAAACACCATCAAGACTCTTTCACGACTATCATGGTACAGTACTGTATGACAATACAACTGTTGCTGTACAACTTGACACAAATATCCAGGAATGCCCAGAATTGCCTTAAAGATAGCAACAAGACAAAGCAAGACTGCAGGACATCTTGTACCATCAGGGCTTATCAAGAGTGTCCAAGACTCACCAACACACCATTAAGACTATCCCCAGGACCTGCCACAATTTGATAGTTGTGATGCTCTCGTGGTCAAAAAAAAAAACGTGTATGTGGGAACAGCAGGGCTTTGGAGGAACAGCCTCCAAAGCTCCCTGAGGTGAAGCAGTGGAGTGCCTCATTCCTGCAACACCTTCTCCTCCTCCATCTCCATCCACCAGATCTCCATTCCTTCAGGCGGGGATGGACCACCCGCTACACCTGGACCATGCCTCAGCCAGCCCTGTTTTGGTGCATTTTTCTTTTTGTTTTCAATTCAGGTATGTTGTAGTTTGATGCATTAATACAGATCCGTGTACGTACAAGCAGAGTGTACGTGCATTGTGAACCCACCTACAGGTGCAGTCACACCTAGGCATTTGGGCCAACGCATATGAGCATATTTGCATTTGTTGGTGATCGCTAGCCTCCGGTAGCTTGTGCTGGCCTTTGCCTTCGCCAGCGTTCGCTGATGAACGGCAGCCGCGTCCAACATTTTCAACATGCTGAAAATATTTCGCCAATTGCTGATGTACCTGTGGCTTCGTTGGAGACCAGTAGAGAAAGTTAATCTCCGCTACAACCAAGGTAGCCTTCGTTAGCATCCAGTAGCCGAAGTTGGTGAGACCGTCTAAGCTGGGTGCTGCTTTGCCCTGCCTGTTCAGAATCACTGAACAGTGGTGTGTTGAACCCCTCTCCCGCACGTTGCCACGTTGGCAAAGGTCTCACTTGTTCTAATGGAGCGCTGGCTAACGCCCACCTCTGCAGGACTCCACTAGCATTACGGAGTGGAATGCCGTGGTGCATTAGAGGTTCGCTACCAAATTCTGGGAACGTAATTTTTGCAGACGTTTGGCCATGTTTCTCTCCCTTTCACCGCGTTCACCAACTGCTGAGGTAAACGTCACAGTGTGACTGGGCCTTACGTAAGGCATATCTGAATATTGTGCCATGTAAAAAAATAGAAAAAAACTGTGCACTTGACTTCAGATGAAGTTTTTGCCGGTTGATGGTGCAATCGCTTTCTGCTGCCTCACTATAACAACGCCCCAGCATTGTGCCTGACCACATCACATTTGAAGACCAGCACGGCCATGGGTGCACAGTTGAGTGGAAGTACATTTGATAGTTACCCAATGTGGGCACTGGGCGCGAAACTAGCGCGGGCGTGGAAACTAGCAATGACACTTGCACTGCACTGGGCACTGTGCGCTGCTTTGTGCCAGGTGAGTCCAGTATAGTTGAAAGGTTTGTTGCATGTTGGTGGCAGTAAGCATTCTAACTAGAGTGCTCCTCTAGTTTCTGATTAAGATATGAACATCTCTATTATGCAACATGAACATTAATGATTAAATGTAATAACAAGGACACTGTGTGGATGTTTTTAAAAATTGTGCACCGTATATCAAGTGAAATCCAAACAGTCAGTGAAATAACATAAATATAATAAGTTAAAAACCAGGACAAACAACGGAGGAGAAAAGACTAGAATGCACTTATTTCCATGGAGAAAAATGCTACCCACCCTCACAGCAGGACTAGAAGGCGTGACACTCAGGGCAACATGCACGTGATCTCTGCGGGGTCACATGTTATGATTTGAATTATTATGTGTCGACTGTAATCAGCCGCCGGTCACTGCGGCTCAGATCGTGTAAGCAGTAATTTGGGAGCTCTGCGGTGTCCCAGCCTCCATCAGGGCGTTTTGGAGAGGAGAGACGCAGTCTGGCATCCCTGTCCCGCAGCCATGTGCCATCCAAACCGCATGAGTCAAGCCTTTGTGGGGAGTGTGGGAGGCTCCGCTCCTGTGACTACTCCCTGACCCATCTTTTCTCAAACTCTTTCCGTTTGAATCACCGAGATGATTTAGGCGACGGCTGTTTATCCTCGGAAATTCCTCTTCGCTTCTTGACCAAGCTTTGACTAAATGAGTAAATATCAATACTACGCCGGCTTGGAACAACACGACATCTGTTTGTGGAGCGGCGCTACATTACGTCACATGGACACGTGCCCGTGCAAATGTTCGAGTGTGCACAAAAAGGCCAGTCTGCAACAGGGAGTGGTGCTTGTGCTGCTGTAAGGTGCTGAACACATGCCAACACATCCTGCAGAGTTATGTCTGCGCCATTATAAACGCAAATTCATCCTGTGGATGTCTGGTGTTTTTCTCGTAAACATCCGACCAGAGAGGAGAAAAATACATGTAGGTGTCATATCTGCTTCCTCTCACACAAAGGGCTGACATTTTACTGACATACTCCCACTGAGTGCTGCATGTGCTCTGCTCACTTGTCCTTCCTTTATGCAAACTTGACCCGTTTCTTTTTCTGAACTCCTTTATCTATTTCCTATATTAGCTCAATTTCAGGGCAGGGGAAAGCCAGAGGAAGCAGAGCTGTTGTTGCCCTCTTAGCTGGGTACTTCCTGTCCTGATATAGGGCCAAGTAGCGATATCCCTGAAAGGAGCTGTTGGAACACACAGCAATAGCCGGACAACTTGGACCCCTTTCAGTGACTTACAATCTTATCTGGGCTCAGTTTGGTATGCATCCACTAGTTCATGCAGAGCAGCGTTTGGGAGAATGTGCTCCAGCCTCCCAGTCCATTGAAAATAGTAAACAATCAACTGTGCTGCCGTACGTCACCGGGCTTAGAGAACAAAATGCATGAAAACATCCTGAAAACACGCATTTACATCCTGAATCTTATCACTCTGTCACCACACGTACACCACAGACACCGCTGTTGATCGTTTGCCTCTTAAATTGGAATTTCCACTAAAGCATGACTTGGGGATTGTATTTAGCGTTTGCCACATTCCAATGTTTTTCAAAGGAGCTACTTTCAGTGCTCTAACGAGCAAGAACATCATTAGCGGGTTCTGGTGGGAACACTTTCATGCCGACTTCAAAAGCCGTTGCAATTCCATAAGCTAAATTCAAAGCACAGCCTGTACAGCTAATTACTGGCAGAAGCAGAACTATATAATTACAGTCTGAAGAAGAGGGGCACTCAGTAAAAGCACATTCTATTGCCAATGCACAACAAGCCATTCAAAAAGAGAGGTACCGCACACTCAATGTGGCTCCATGTAGGGTCCTTCAGTCATGAAGTTCACCAGCGTTTCGACACATTGTCTTCATCATCCGTGTCTATGGATACCCTGAAGTAGACAACATATAAAAAATGTTGGTAAGATAGAAGGCACCAGGATCCTAAAGACTTGGACCTTTGTTTTCCTGCAAAGATATCCGCATCGCCAAACACCTCTGTCCAGTGACCTCATTCAACCATATTAACCCTAATTTGTATTTCTACCTTTCAACCATATATCTATGAGTTAGCAGATAGACACATGAGTCCATCTCCTCCGGTTTGTTATAACTAAAAAAACAATAAATGCTATTATCTTGTACATCAGGGCAGCATGGTGGCTTAGTGGTTAGCACTGTTGCCTCACAGTGAGAAGGTCCCCGGTTCGCTTCCAGCCCCTTGGCACGGTGGCTTAGTGGTTAGCTCTGTTGCCTTACAGCGAGAAAGTTCCGGGTTCGCTTCCAACCTGGTCCTTTCTGTGTGGAGTTTGCGTGGGTTCCTTCAGGGTGCTCCAGCTTCCTCCCACTTCCAAAGACATGTAGATTAGGTGAATTGGTGACTCTAAATTGACCGTAGGTGTGAGTGTGAATGAGTTTGTCTATATGTGGCCCTGTGATGGACTGGCAGCCGGTCCAGGGTGTACCCAGCCTGTCGTCCAATGACCACTGGGATAAGCTTAAAATTAGCTTGTTTTTCATTTTCTTTCATCTTCAAAGCCTGGGTCTGGCGGTCACCAAGGACAATACCTTTCCATCAAAAAAAAAAAAAAAAGTCCAAGGATTATTGACCAATCAATCCTGTTTCACTTGGCGGTAACATTATGGCATGAGTTGGCCAGCCAGCTAAAGAAGCGATACCTTACTTTAATATCTAGTGGCAAATCTGTAAATGGGAAACATGACAAGCAATGTACACAATAAATTAATTAAAACTAATTAAAAAACACAAAAGACTTAGAAAGGTGGGTGCAATGGACAGTGATACATCCAGAAACAATGGAGCTAATGCAAGCCCAAATGCTAATGTTCCTGTTGACGTTAGCAGCTTGTTAATTCAATTATATATACCGTAAGTCACCTCAAAGCGCCACCGATGATTGAACACGTTAGCTTGCTCATGTGACAATCGACATTAACTAGCAAACCTGAACAGAACGGCTTCAATTACAAAACAGCTTCGAAGTGATGACATCACAGCCCCTTGACAACCACTTGGCTGGTTCTACACAAGTTGCAAGGGGGAAAAAAATGAATGCATCACGATAGATTAGTTAGCACCCTACTTTTCTGATGGGCCAAAATCGCTACAGCGAGAGGAAAACCACTACAAATCTGATCATGTGGAAAGTTGTAATTATTTTCCAGGTGACTGTGAGGAATTGTGCAAGCCAGCATGAAAGAAAGAAGTTCCAACGTTGTAGTAAGTGTTGCTGTTCTCCATTTTGTTATGCTGTTACGGGCACTGTAGTTCTACCTTCCCACATCTGTCTTGCTTTGAGTTTAGTCAAAGTTAAATGCTGAGACAGATAACACGGGAACTAAAATGTTGTTGATGTTGACCTGCATGTGACTGCAGCATGTCGTATCATTTTTCACAATGTTATTGACTTAAATCGTACACGTTGAGCGAGTAGACCGATTAGGTGGTAAAAACGCCCACAGGCAGAGCTCACGTGTACCGGCGTAACTGTGGCATAACTCTTCCATAAAACTGGCATCTATAAAACTTGAGTAAACCCGGTGTAGGAAGCTTTGTGCATAACATAGCTTTTAGTAGCGCTCTGGGCACGCTCTGGGTAAGCTGATATTCTATTAGTGCAGAGCGGATAACTGCAACAATTGTTCAGATGGTGACACAAGCATGAAATTTGGCACAGATATTCTCCAGGACCTGCTCTCTTCAAAAAGGGCATTGGCCACATGAAAATCCAAGATGGCCACCATATTTTCCAAGATGGCATCCGGACAAATGTAGAATCCTTCAATCATATTGAAACCTATA
>OMMV01225710.1:0-20843 GCA_900302635.1 Chatrabus melanurus | reverse complement strand
GATACATACATACATACACATAAATAAAAATACACACAAAATATGCATATAAAAATATACATATCTATATATATATCCATATACACATGTACATACCCACATACACAGACATCCATGTCATACATGTTAACAAAAATAACTATTCAAGTAACATAAATGTAACCCAACAACATGTATACACAGTATACATACACATACGATAATACATACACATTAATTCCTACATACGTACCGATACCCATCAACTCTTACTCAGACTCACTGTATCTTGTGAACATCATAGTTTTGTACATTGCTTTAAACTGATTGATGCTGTTGCTGTTGACTGATGTTGCCAGGGAAACATTCTTTTTGATTATCTCAGGAACTACTTATGATAGACACTTGATGTTTGGCTCATATGAAAGTTATTGTATATTGACTAAGCAATAAAAATGGATTTTTTTTCTGTGAATAAAAGGTTGATTCATGATTCTGCTGGGACATCCCACCTGCGGGGCTTTACGCACTGCTTCTATTTATTTATTTATTTTTGAAGGACTTTAGTGTAAAAGATGTGGGAAATTGATGTCTTAAGAGCGATGTGTAAATTTCCCATCAGCCACTTTCAGTCTTCTGATCCACACTTGCATGCATTCATGCATAGGTGCACACACAGCACCTCTCCTGCTGGCCCCATATTGTTTTACTATTTGACAATAGATGCAGTTACATAATGAACACCATCCATATCAAAAGCCGGGCCAGGGATCCACTGGCGTGACTCCAAGACCCCCAGAATGGGCCAGAACCACATGGGAGAACAAACTTTCCCCCCCTTTTTTTTCAGCTCTGCTCTTTGTCACACCACAAAAGATATCAAGTGTGAAAGGACGGACATGTGTTGTTGATCATACATATTTAAAAAATCACAATGGTCACCTAATATGTTGCGGTGCAGTGTGCATTTTAGAAACCGGAGAAAGTGGTGCATCCCGGACATGGTTTTGAAATGCTTTCCTCATGCCACTGAGAACAGAGTATAGAAAACGGACATACTGTATATGTTTTTTATTTCTCTGAATCGCAGTGTTGCGCTAGGCGACAGGATTTGGTGCTCCCACAGAGCGCGCTCGCACACAGCTCTGCCAGCACTCGGATACATTTAAAACTCTGCTCCTGCTGTCCCCATCTCACTTTCTGCCAACTGCCACCACAACCAACCAGGGAAATCATGGAAAGACTTTAATATTTTACACCTGAAACTTTCTAGACTGCTGTCTTTTTTTTAAATTCATGCTCTTAATATTTTGATGACTTCTTAATACTTATCTCCTGTTCTCACTTGCCTATACCACTGAATAAGTAGTAAGAAAAAAAAAGTTCCTCCCACATTCCAGGGTCTGTTTGCAGGACCCTGCATGCTGGTTGGTGTCTCTAGTGTGGCAGTAATATGCTAATACGACTTAATAACACTGTCGGAGCAACAACCTCGCAATTTTAGCATCACCTCTTAATGGTTCTCTTTTGTAGAGATTTTTAAAACTTTTTCAAAGTTCTCAATCTCTATATCTCTACATATCGCGTGCTCTCTCCATCTATCTCTACACAGCTCTCGGACGTGCCCGCTCCCTGTCTATCTCTGTACACAGCTCTCTCGTGCGTGCGCCCTCTCGCCATCCATCCCCGTACACATTTCTATCGTGAGCGCCCTCTCGCCGATCATCACAAGAACACATCTCTATCGTGCGCGCACCCTCTCGCCGTCCATCTCTGTACACAACTCTCACGTGCACCCTCTCGCCGACCATCTCTGTACACAACTCTTTCGCCCGCCATCTATCTGTACACATCTCTCGCTGTCCATCTCTGCACACATCTCTCTCGTGCGCCGTCCATCTCCGCACACATCTCTATCTCATCTCTCGCACCATATATCTCTGTACATATCTCTTGCGTGTGCGCTATCGCCGTCTATCTCTGTACACATCTCTCTCACGCGCGTGCGCGGTCTCTAATGGTCTATCTGAGCCTAATGATGTTTCAATCATGGTGCAGTCGGGATGACCTGCAGGGAGGCCAGAAGTGATTGTTTCAAGTAAAGATGGCGAAATGATGACAGGCACACGTTGGCATCAATCTGCAAAAGTGGAAATCTGTGACAATGACAACACGGCGTTAGTTACTAATCAACAAATCTTCAAGCTGTGGAAAAAAGATGAGCAGCTACGCTGCCACCCTATTCACAATTGAAATGTGCCAAGAAAAAGTGAAAAGGAGAGAACAAATAAAAAAAAGTGAGACTGTGGACAACTGTTCAGAGAACAGAACATGACCAGATGTCTGATTGTTGCTGTCTTTTCTCTCTTTATCTCCTTTTGCAAAAACTGAACACTGCACCTGTGCTGAATGTGTATACCTATTTAACATCACTAACAGTTTGCTGCTGTACTAATCCAAACGCTCAATCTTTACCCAAATGTTTTAGAATTAACAGTTAAATTCAACACCTGCTTTACACATTTTGACAAATTAAATTCTAATTGTAACAAAGTGTCTTCATCACAGTAAAAGTTGTCTTAAAAACCCTCTGGGGTCCAAAGGGTATTCTCACGATTTTTATATAACTTGCCTTTTAACTGTCCTGAAGTGGGGGTGCTGTTTCATCACAGTGAAATAGGGGAATCATATAGAATTTTTTTTCCCCCCCTGGTCACCCTCCTTGATCTAGATCTACACTAAAATTTTAACGAGTTCTGCTCTGGCCAATCCTTTACCCAAGTCAAGTCTGGGAGCATGCACTGGTGCCGCACTTCACCGCATCCATGACACCATGGAACCGCCTTTGGTCCTGGATGGCAACCACCTAGGCAGAAAGTCGATCCATCCCCACCTCTCAAAAGTAACCATCTGTCTGCCACAGTCAGGTGAAGCGTCGGAATCCCCTCGTCCTTCTCCAGCCACTGCGGTCCTCAGCACTCAGGCACCGATGTACTGGATCATGCATGGAGAAACGCGCCACATGGCCAAAATGTTGCCGCTGATGCTCCCTCGCAATGTAAGTGATGCTCATCTTAGTCTCCCTAAGTAACCGCTCGTTTGATATGAAATCATTCCAGCGGTACCCAAGGATCCTCTGAAGAGCCTTGGTACCAAAGACATCCAGTCATCAGTCGGCCCAGATTAACAAAAAATCATCCTGTAAGTTTTTGAGTAATTTTCATGGATGTCCTTTGAATCATTGACACACAGTTTAAGTTTTTGTCTTGTGCACTCTGAGTTGGCTCAACAGGATGTTTAGTTTTGGGCAGTGGGGACACTGGAAGTCCATTGTTGTGGGGACTGCTGGTGTTGTGCCGTGCCATTTTTCTCTGGCAGTGACCTTTCTCTTATCAGCCACCTGGTGCACTAAGGATCACCAGGTTGTTTCATCTTCGGCATACCGCTCTGTTTCCTGAGTTTTGATATTTCCACAGTGGAGATTGGCTTTGATGCTGTATTAAACATTTTCTTTGCATGATCTTGATGCATTTTACTACTTGCTAGCTCTTCTGGGCATACGATATTCCTCCATGCGGCTAACCTGCACAGCAAAATTGGCAGTTTTAAATTAACACTAGAAAGTGTATATATGTGCCCTCTTTTCAGTGTTAAATCAACACTTTTCTGGTGTTAACTTTAACACTGAGTGTTAATTTAACACTGAAGAGTGGAGCCATAGACACTTTCTTAGTGTTAATGTAACACTAGCGATTTTGCTGTGTATCCTTGTAAGAATCGAGTCCTGTAGGTTCCAATGAAACACTTTCTCAGACACTGAAGCATTGCCATGGTAATGAATAAAGGCAACAAAATGCACCCACTACTCAGATCTCAGTAAACACTGAGGCTACCGTGCAGATATTTGACTTAAAGCTACAGTGTGTAGGATTTAGGGGTGTTTATTAGCAGAAATGGAAGAGCACCATCTGTTCATTAGTGTATAATTACGTGCAGGAACGAATCAATGCTTTCATAAGCTTGGAATGAGCCCTTCATATCTACATGGGACCGGGCCCCCCTTATGGAGGCCACCAGGTTGCAGCACCATGTTGATACAGTATCCCAAAAGGGATATCCTTACTCCACCTTTCATATTTTGCAGCGCGGCAGGAAGACTGAAGAAAAAAGTGGAGTCACTGGTTGCTCCCCTATATGCTGTCGACTGGTTGCTACAGCAGGCTAATAAGATTGAGAACCCTCATTTTTGAGAAAAACGATGCAACAAACCCAAAAATTTGGTTGGGGAACCAGATGGGCCGCATCCTATTTGGTCCATTTCCATTTGATCAATTTTTAAGGTTGGGGAGATAAATTAGGAGCAGACATAAGTGACAAATTTAAAAGGTAGAATAAATGGGTGTGTGTGTGGGGGGGGTGCTAAAAACCCAAACTGCATGCCGGGGCACATCAGCCTCAAAATTTTGGTTTACAAAAGAACGGACCCAAGCCTGAAACTCTTGAGTTAAACATAATCAGTAGTGACAAATGAACTGGTTTGTTTCCATGGCCAATTTCTAGATTCTTTTTTTGATAGCTTTCAGTGGATTTTATTTGTGGTTCCCCTTCATTTAGGAAGAGATACTTTAAGCTTTAAGGTCTTACAAAGTGCAACTCTAGAGACTTTTTAACCAAAACAGTCATAGTCCTCCACATACAGTTGAATGATGCGTTTTTTATTTTCTCATTAATGTTAAACTGGATGAGCTTAGCTCAAGGTTCTCATGGGAACTGACTGACAGAAGTCCAGCTGAATAAAGCCAGCATTAACTTTGTGACGTTTTGACAGCGTTGGCACTGAGGTTGCTTCACGTCTAGTCTGGATGGAATTGGGAAAAATCAATGTTGGTTCTGTCTGCCACCCTGTTATGCTTGGCCTGGTGATGCCGGCAAACGCTGGAGAAACCAGAAATAAAATGGACTCCTTTAGTGAGAACAAGGAGACGAGGTCAAATAAGTCTGGTGTGCTCAGGAAGTCATTAACCTGGGAGGAATGGGGAGTTGGACGTCTTAGCTTGGGTAGAACGTCAGAGCTTTTTAAAAAAACGATGAAAGTTTGACTTTCACAACAATTTAGCTTGAACCTGCATAAATTTAAGTTTTTCTAATAATGAAAAACCAACAATATATGTTTGACAATGAGTCATAACTCAAAATATAGGCCTTTTTAATTTAAAATGTTTCTGAGACAAAAAAAAGTTCCAAAGTTCTGGTTTGTACTTCAGGAATGTGACAGTTTTTATATTTTGTATAATTGGTTGTCTCAATGTTCCACAAATGTGTCACCGCAAGTTAAATTTCAGAGCACATACCACTTCCAAGACATTAACAGCCCACACTTTTGTCCAAACTACAACTTGCACTTGTGCCTCCAGCCCATGAGGGGGCGGTGCATCTCCAAACAGGCTATTACACCCCCTAGTAAACGTAGGACTGTAAACCATGGCCCCGTCTAATATTAGCCCTCCTGGACTCAGACTTTGAAGCTCATTCACGGCAAGTGCGTGAGGGTTTAGTGCATTTGTCCCACTGTCAAATCCTCATGCACAAGGGCTCTTAGGTAGACATTTTCAGCCTTTTTTTGCCCACCATCCGTAAGTGGGCATTTCTGCACACTGTGGCTCAGGGAATTACCCACAGTTCATAAAGTTGTGATGTCAAACACAGGGTTACGAGTGGAAATCAGGAAGTTAAGAAAGTAAACAGTTGTCCAGCTGCAACGGCAGACCCACTTCAAACCATGGCCCTTATAAAAGTGGAAAAATGAAGAGAACTGGGCATACTGGGTGCACAGGTGTGCCTAAATTAACAAAAAAAAAAAAACCACACATGAAATCATGAATAAACATGAAATCAGAGGAACACAAACATTCTGTATTATACACATATTTTTTTTATCAATCAGTTATTTAAACTTTTGCTTGTTGATGCTGTTTTGGGGGGGAAAAAAGAATAAACTAATTATTGAATAATTAGCTCTCGTCCACTCTGTTAGGTAAGAGCTGAGGGGCCAATTTTAGGCAATTTGCCCCTAAAATAAAAGGTTGCAAAACCACACACAAAATAATAAATAAATAAATAATTAGTCCAATGACTAAGATTTATGCACTTTAATTACATATATTTCCATCCATTTGGATTATAATTTCAATTTAAAAAAATTAATAAATGTAATGTGAGTTTAATATGTCGGTCAAACATAAATGAAACTGCTAAGAGATTTAGGTAATAGAATGCTACTGTTATACTGTTTTAAATATATTGCAATATATTTAATCATGAATAAATCCAATTTGTATCACATTCATATGAACCAGTTTAACTGATAAATATGCCTTAAAATTTTTTAGGTTAGAACTGCAATCCAAATGGAGGAAAATCTTATATTCAATTAAAATGGGTAAATCTATTTGCATAATAGTGAGCAACATGACAGTGTTAAGGTAACGTGATGTGTCCCATTCCTATTTATACCATTTCGAACCCTTGCAGCCTCTTTCCCTCAGTCACTTTCCAGTTAAACTCATTTAAGTCTGTGAGGGTTCAGGGGTTAGAGAGAATATTGGAACTGGGCCCATCTGTAACAAGTAAGATGATAAGGTTTTGTCTGGTCACAGTATGTGGGTGTTGTATTTTGTTTACAGTGTAACCACAAGTTCAAAATTAAATACATTGCACATACACCAATGAAGAAAAGGGACAGGGGCCAGAAAAAGAATCTATTACCTAAACAATACAAAAAGACAATCCTGAAATTCTTAAAGATGAACTTGAAGGATTCTAACGCAATACAGGACTGATTATCATCATTTTTGTCCATAGTGAAAATGTGAACCCACAAACAGCTACAAATAGGACCAAGGTTGAAAATCTGGAGTTGCCCTTTAAATGTGAGCAGCCTCACCTTAACCACCAAAAATATATAAATGTATATTAATAAGGCCATTCGTATTATGGCAAACAACAATATGTCTTGAGCGTTTTGGAAAAACCTAGTCAGTATGAAAATGGTAAAGTTGAGAAAATGGCAAAAAAAAAAGAAAAACGGCACCAGTTTCAAGATGTTTTGCTTTTTTTGCTTCTCTAATACCTCTGGGTCCCTCCATTGCTTCTGGAAATGTCAGAATATCGAACTTTGGCTTCAAAAAGTCGACCAAAGTTCAAAGATGCTCGGTTTTGGCTGAATAAAGTGAATCAGTTCTTGGAAATTGCTAGATCCTGCCGCTTCGATATCTGTGAAAGTCTAAATGTTTTCTTATCCAGTGGTATGTCTTAAGATAAGGTAAAACCTAGTAAGTCTAAAAGTGGTCTTAACTCAATTAAAAAAAAAAAAAATCGACTTACCAGGTTTTTCCAAAACACTCGAGATCTACTCAAGAGACCCCCTAAAATTTGCAATTGTTTCTTCTTTGACCCAAGGCGTTCCTCTCCAGTGAACTTAATTCAAATCTTCCTATAGCTTTTTGAGTTTCTGTGTGCAGATGGAATTGTAAAAAAAAAACATTAAATTATTTTTTTCCAATTGAAAAGTGTTAAACTATGATGAATATATCAAATCCTATATTGACTAGCATTAACTGTCATATCAATAAAAATAAAGGTCAAAAATGTAGTGAACTGATGTTCCATTTGTTTAGAATTTTAAAGGGGATTTTCTAATGTTTTTATTCTGAGTACTTTGTTTGGCTGCAGAGAAAATGTACGAGTCATTAAAAAAACTGCAAAGAAAATGTGGTCTCGCTGTGCGAGATTGTGAGCTCTTAGAAGAGACTCTGTTTTTGACGAGGACTCAGGCTGGCCAGATTCGGAGGCAGGCACTAACCATGCTTTATGTCCACTTCATTTCCCTTGCAAATCAGCTCCGCATTCTCAGTTTTCACAGTTCCCAGCTCCCCTCTTTTTCCCTGAACTATGCCCTGAGTCAGCCAGACTCATTAGACGGGATGAGACTATTACCGGGCGAGTTCTCCAGCGCCTAACAATGGGATGTGGTCAGGTTGTGGAGGCACTGGGTCCGAGACCGCGTCTTCCTGTTCGGCCAACAACGCCCTTCCTCCATCAACACGATCTGTCACAGTTGGAATGTATCACAGCCTCAGACGGCAGCATTACAAATTAAATTCCTAATGTCTGTGCGTGTGTGGCGGAGAAAAGCAGCATCAGAGTGTAACGTGTTCGCGTGTCCGCTCTGAGGCAGCACCTGGTGCGAGTTGAGCAGGTCTTAACCTCTGCAATCGTCGTGGATTAATGAGAAACAAACAGGTTAAAGCTGATGTAGGTCACGGTAAAGTCTGCCATTCTAGGTCTTTTATTTATTTATGTTTTTTTAATGGCTATTTACCGTCAGGCGCTCATGAAGCCCAATCAGAAACTGTGGCCTCGTTCCAAGGAAACGGGACCCAAGCACCCTGAAGAGTCTTTTTGCATCACTTTTATTCACTCCTGTTCTTTCTCAAGAGTTCCTCCTGAAAGTATTTGGCAAACACTAGTGAAAAAAAAAGACTTTGAGGGAAGAAAAACAAGTCGTTCTTGAGCCACCCACACCCCATCTGCTGTGGTATTATCTTTTATTATCTACACATTATGTGTGCTGATATGATTTCTACAGTTTGCTCGGTTGGTCATTGTCATTTTTTTTTTTTGTTGTTTTTTTGTTTGGGAGGGGGGGTTGTTTGTGAAGTGTTGTGATATGAGATGGTGAGATGAGGGAAAACTGTCCCCTGTGTGCATGTAATCGTCCATTCAGGACCCTCTTAATGGCTTGTCAGTTCCCCTTGCCCTTCCATTTTCTGTCCAATTAATTCCTTTCTAGCTCACCGGATAAAGAGACACAATGGTGCCCCTCCACGGCATAATGAATCATTAAAATTCAGCAGTGTGGCCCTGGCACTTGGCTTCTCTCTGGACCAGTTAGCGACGGCTGCTTGGCATGCGTGCCAAAGCCAACTTGAGTATTCCACCCACTGAACCGAAGGACGTAGAACATTTGCACATTCCTCTCTTGTCAGTAGTTTAAGCAGAAAAAAAACCCAAAACCAATTAACCTCGCTATTTTTGCGAATCCACCTGTAGCCATATATGAAGTTCAGGGCCCGGGAAAAGAACTAGGATTCTGAGAGTAACACTCGAAAAAGATGGCTGCATTTTGGATTTTGCAGTGTTTCAGAAATCTGCCCATCTTAAAAAAACAGGCAGTGTAGAGCAAAACCATTAAAGGGCCTTCTTCCTACCTCATAGATGGACAGTCATCATTAAAGGGTCCTACCTCCTTTTTAAAGAATATAACCGGGGTAGGCCAAGGCTTCATCCGACTGCTAGTCCCTGCGGTCCGTTTTTCACCCCGTCACTCCAGCACTGAGGGAAAACACTTCAGGTGCACACTTTAGCTCAAACACCTAGGTATATAAGAGACATCACCTTGACCTTCTGACCCCTAAATTAATACTAATTTTGGAGTCAATCTGTCAAATATACATGCATACAAATTTTTGGAACAATCAAATATGTGCTGCAGTATGGAGGTTAAGTGCACAACCAATTTTTGGTTCCAAAAAAAAAAAAAAGCTAGTGTTGAGGACCCCAACGACTGGAGAAGGGCAAGGTGACGCCCACATTTCAGCTGGCTGCAGCAGATTAGTTTTGAGAGGTGAGGATGCACCAGGTGGGTGCCGTCCAGGACCCAAGGTGGTTCCGTAGCGTGGTGGATGCAGAGACATGCGGCACCAGTGCACGCTCCCTGTCCTCACCTAGTGACTTTGACCTTTACACCCAATCAGGCTTTGACATGAAGCTTTCCCCAAACGTAGATCCGAAAAGTTTCAAGTCGGTCAGTCATATTTTGCAACAAATGTGCAGAAAGTGAGGAATGAACTTGGAGGTTAAAAAAAAAACCATCCAGTGAAAGAACATGCATTTGAATTTCACTGCAAAAATTTGTCAAATTACATCTGAATTCACGATGGTTTGAGTTTGGAAACCTGCAAGAGTTAAGACGACCTATAAAGTCTCACTATTTGCAATCCAGATGTTTCCTGACATTTGTAACATGAGCATGATCTAAGCGTATAGTTTCTCACTTCATTTTCCCTTTTTATTTCACAATATTGCATAATTGTTCAAGAACAAATAAACTGCATGTGGATCCAAAGAAAAATGACAGTGACAATTAAGGAGGGAAAAAAGTATCTCTTTATTTAAATAAAAATGGCCAGCAAATGGGTTAGCTGTGCACGTGTGAACGAGTGTTTAGTTAATACACCAAGATTTTTATTTTTTTTCCACAGCCTTCCTTAAAATTATACAATATACAAAAAACACTGCTCTGTGAAGAGAGGCTGGAAGGAATGACAAATTTAAGAATATCAAGTTAAACTTCGGAGCTTCTGCTGTGGACTGCTGCTTGGATGTTAATGACTCAAATTCGTGTTGAAATAAGAAGCGTTAGAAGGCACAGCAATGTCTTGCAGGAGACTGCTATTGTGAATTGGCACTTGATGGATGATGAGATGAATGTCGGCAAATGTTCCTCCGATTCTGCTAAATATTCCTCCTGAAGTAACGGACGAAACTGAAATGTCACATGTGGCGGTTGTGCACCTCCTGCCTTGAAGGAATGCCGCGTGATTTTTCTGCGTGCGCACGGATGCCTGCGATGTCCATCTCGTGTACAGGAGGTCCAGCTGACGTGTCACTCAAGGAGCGCGGTGTTATTTTACCCCCCATTTCCTTAAATCCCACATCATGACTAATCGCGATTTGCCAAGCATAGCTTCCAGACACCTGTTCCGTCCGGGCGAGTCTGCTGCTCCTGGAATGGACTGGTTACTTGTAATCGGACTTTAACGGAATGATATCGGATGCGCCGTCCTTCATTTGTTTTGCGTTAAACTCCAAAACGGTACTGTAAATATCCAAACCCACTTTTACATGTGTTTAACTGCTTAAGAACACAAAATATAATGCATGAACATAAATACATTTAGACGTTTCTGCTAAAATGACACTTAAGATTCATACGAGCTGTTTTAGTTAAGACTGATCCACTGTGTTACAGCTCCAACATTTACTGCACACATATCTGGTCCTGTGCACGTTCCCCTAAATACCTGCGCCGCCATCTGCGTCACTACAGAGTTCGGCCAAAACTGTTTTTCCTCAATTCAGTGTCAAGCCTTCGCTTTACCTCTTATCAGTCTCAAACTGGAAATGATAGGGATGTACAGAATGTATAAGAAATATGTCCTCATGGAGGAGTTTGGCTCACCGTCAACACAATTAATCTTTGTGTAAAAAGTCTGCACAAGTGTTTTTTTCCTCGCAACGATAGAACTTTAAAAATCAGCAGGCACTTTTGTTTCAAATCGTCACAGGTGGCCTACGAGCGCCCTCCGTTTCTCTCCACCTGTACCTTAATTTCATCATTAGTAGTGCATCAATGTGACTGAGTCTCTACAGGAAGTGTTGTGCACCGTTCCTGTCTCCTAAGGTCGAGACAGCGTGGTGTAGACGGGCTGGTCCCAGCTGGAGGCGGTTGGACTGTGCGCAGGAGCCATGGACAGGCTGTTGAGGATCGGGCTGCCGTAGGTCCGCCTGGACGAGTGGAAGTAAGGGTACTGGTAGAGACTGGAGGGGTAGCCGGAGTAAGGGTTGTAGTAGGTGGAACTCTGGAGATCAGTATAGTCACACTGGGAGCTCGAGAAGGAGGCTGCGGCCGAGGATGCGGCGGAGGTGACGCAGGCCTGGCTGCTGTAAGAGCCGTAATCTGGGTGGGAGGGCGATCCGTGGGAGTGCTCGCTGTAGTGGCTGGGGCTCAGCTGCTCCGTCTTAATGTGGAGCCGGTGCTGGCTCACATCGCTGGTGGAGGGGGAGGAGGGCACGGTGTTCTTGCGGGTCCATGCTGACCCGCTGAACGAGGAAGCATAGGAGCCACCGCCAGCCGGACCCGGCCCGTGGCTGTGGTCGGACTGCAGGGCGGAGGAGCCGTTGGCGTGGCCGTTGAGCGGGAGGTACTGGTCGAACTCGTGCACATCGAAGGTCTCCATGTTGCTGATGACATCAGTGCTGAGCTCAGAGATGTCGACGTTGCTGAAGTCGATGTTTTGCCTGCTGCTGTCAATGAGGCGGCGTCCCTCGTGCTTCAGATCCTGCTTCATGCTGTGGTGCAGGTCTGTTTTAGGGGTGGTGGGTGGTGTTGGAGGCCCATGGGGCTGCCCTGAGGGGAGAACGTCAAACATTTAAACCAAAGGTTGGAACATCTCAGTCTCACAGAATCTCTCCCACACGTTATTAGTTAAATTTCTACCTGAGTGTTCGTGGTGGTGTCCATCTGTCATCCCTGCTAGTCCTCCCATCCCCGGCTCAGCTTTATACATGTGTTGTGCCAGCTCTGCCCCCGAGTCCGAATCGCTCTGGCCTGGCTTCACATTTTTCCTCCGCCGAGGCTGGTACTTGTAGTCTGGATGATCTTTCTTGTGCTGAACCCGGAGCCTCTCCGCTTCATCAACAAACGGCCGCTTTTCATTCTCTGAGAGCAAACTGTGAAAATAATGTAGAATATTAAAATGTATACAGGATTACACCTACTTAAAGATTGAGACACGCTTTAAGTTTATTTTTAATGCAAAAGAATACACACAAACATGAAACATGCTCCAAAACGAGTAAATTTGCATATTTTTACATTTACGCACGGTATTTTATTAATAAATGAGTTTTCTATGCGTAAATCCGCCACACCACCTCCCTTTTTTACTTATTTTATTGCTGTAATGATTCATTTACACGTTGTGCGCAGTGAATTTTTATAGCCCATTTAAAATTTTTATCTTACCGCCACAGTTTTCCCAGAGTCTTGCTGAGCTCCGCGTTGTGCAAGTGTGGGTACTGATCCGCCAGCTTTCTGCGGGCCGCCTGCGCCCACACCATGAACGCATTCATGGGTCTCTTGACGTGCGGTTTACTTTTCAGGGATCCGTTCCCTCTCACGGGCATTGGCACCAAGGACCAGTCGTATCCCTTCAGCACTTGCGACACGGCGTCCCGAATACAAGCCGGGAATCGGTCGTCGTCCTCGGAGTCCAGTTTCTTACCCAAACCAGTAAGCAGGGATCCGTGTCCGTCCGAGCCTGTCGGTGAGGACGGCGAGTCGGAGTCAGACTCGTCCTGGGACATGGAGCTGTTGGTACCAGATGGACTGCACGGTTGGTCGCTGACGCACTTTTCATGCTCTTCTGTCATTTTTAACATTATTAATCAGGCACGAAAATCTCTCCCTCCCCAAAAAAAATAAAAAAGGCGGACGTTACCGGTGAAGAAAAGCAGCCAGTGCGCCGTGCGCCTTTTACGCACGGTGCGTAAAATGAAATTCCTTTCACGGTTGCAGTGAAAACGCTTCCAATTCCAAACGCTGCTCCTTGTTTTGGGTTTTTTCCCCCCTACGATGTCATGAGGTGCAGCCGTGAAAGTTGACGTCCTCAGTGTGATCTTACAAACTACACGTTACAGCAACTTGAGTTGGAGTTTTAAACTCGTCACTCCTCCTTCCGTCAAGGATTGGCTGCGACAAATCGCTGCTTATTTCCCATTGGTTCACTTTATGTGGGGTTCATCACTATTTTGTCATTTTTTTAAACTCTCACATGTGTGTGAGACTTTATGCCAAGAATTTTACATGCTGTTTTAACAAGCCGAGTGCAAGTTTGAATACTTTAATACCTAAATATTAACTGTTGGCAGAGCACGCAGTAAGAGTTAATTTCGCTTCACAGAAATCGTCTAAATTATTTAAATGCTTATTACAGTGCAGGCTGTTGAAGGAAGCTCGCTTCTCCAGACTCATTACTGAATAAGAATTTGTTTAAAACTGTAAAGGACTTTTTTCCAGATAAGACATTTTTTTGAAGACTAAATTAGACATTTGTTTCTTACTTGGATTGATTTTCTGAGGGTAAATCAAGGCAGTGATGAATTTAAAAAAATCTTAAACTATTCCCAGTGCTTATTTTCTATCAAATAATGCTGTGAAATATTGTGATTCTTACTAAAAAAATCCGCTTAATTGTGACAGTAGTGTGATAATCATAAATTTTACATCCTACTATTTTGGCTGTGTTGGTGTTTTACTGTATTAATATAACAAATATAACTATTTGCTTTACATACACATAACATATTAAATATGCCTCCTATATCTGCCTATTTTATGTTTTCTTTTTGGAATATTTGTGGAAATTTGAATTGAAACGATCTTGCATCTGGACTCGCCTGGTCTCACTCGTGCAAAACTTCTGACAGGAACCTTTGGTCAGATAAGAAAAGCTTCTAAACTTACAGGTCTGTAATTGTGCCAACATTTTGTAAATTTAGAGGAAGGCAAGTCACTTCTCACTTCCAGTGAAGCAGCTTTTTATTACACAGGGCCAAGTGAATTAAAGGTGTCTTTGTTGTGTCCATATTTTGTGGTTTGATTTTTATCTCTGGTACCCTCATTTAAAGATGAGGCATGTTTGTGCAGACTGACAGTTTGCTTTGCCCAGTGCACGCTGCAGGTGACCGATGAAGCAGGAACGCCTGTGTTACTTGGAAATAATTTGAACTTTGACTTGCATATAGAGAAATTTCTGCAAGACGGAAAAAACAAAGCTGCTTGAATATTAAGGTGAGGAGCCTGAATTTTTTTTTCTTGTGGATGAAAGAATATTTACAATACTTAACATGTTCTGCAAAATAAGCAGCTGATAGAATGAGGAGTTTATTGCAGTTTCATAAAGGATCAAATGAAAGTACTCGTGTGTGGACTACAGTAGAACCAAGCATTCTTCTTCTTTTTTTTTTGGAAGCTTCATTGTTAATCCTTGATTATGGATTTTATGTATATTTTATATGTAATTTTATTGCCAAAATAAAACTCGAGTCATGTAATCTGCCCTTGGCTCTCTTGCAGCAGCTGCTGTCAAAGAGCTTTGTCAGGTCAAGTTCAGCGCACGAACGTGTGCGCGCGCGTGCTTGGCTGCTTCAGCACTAAAAACCATCTTCAGTCTCTGTAGCATTATTTGTTTCCTCCTTATCCCCCCCCAATAAATAAATACTTTTTTGGTTATAGCTACCAAGCAGTATGTCTTGTACAGAAATAAAACTAAGTGAAATGTGAAACTCATCCAGTAAGCACAAAGGTGAAAACAAAAATCCTAGTTTGATGTAGTCCTTTACTGTATTTAGTTAAATTTAAAAAAAAAATATATATATATATATATATATATATATATGTATTTGCACAGCGTGGGGGCCTAGCGGTTAGTGCGACCGCGTTCAGTGCGGAAGGTTCCCAGGTCGAGGCCACCCCTGCCCATTCTCTATTTAACGTGGAGTTGCGTCAGGAAGGGCATCCGGCGGAAAACTTATGGCAGATCCATGTGGGATCTGCTGTGGCGACCCCAACTTGAAATTGGGAGAAGCCGAAAACAGATTATTATTATAAATATATTTGGGTGGGGTAATTCTAAAACTGAACTATTGGCATGGTTTTGCAAAAATGCTGGAATATTTGACGTATTGTGTTACAGATTGTGCTTTGTGTTGTCGGTTTGATCACTATTCTATAGTTTCTTATCATCCCAACTGCAAAGCAAAACTAGTAAAATCATTTTGGAGCAGTCTAATGTCAGCTGATTAACACATTTTACACATTTATTTGCACTCAATCGCAACAAGTCCATTTTCGAACCATTTTCCTGGAAGCTAGTCAAACTATGAAAAATTCTCTTGACTGGGCTAGGCTAGTTAGCCTGCTAACAAGGATACCCAGCAAACACCTAACGTTTTCATAACGTTAGCTGTAGGTTATATCTAGGTTATCATTACGTTATTAGAACGTTTGCCAACCAATCTATGTAAAAAAACAACAAAAAAAAACCTGGTATTTATTGAAGGAAACCCGTTACCAAAAATAGGAAGTGCATTTTCTTGGTTAAATTATGCGTGATAACAACTTTTACGTTGGACATTTGAAGTAACGTTTCTAACGTTAGGAGAACATTAAGAAAACTTTCCTAGAAAACATTCCCTTAACATAAAAATAACATTCTTAGAGCGTTCCCATAACGTAATTTTGTTAGCTTGGTAATGAGTAAAAACGCACAATGAGGGGATGTACTTGTATTTGCCAGACGTAACTTATAACTGACTGCAAACTAATATGTTTTTAAAAATATGTTTTATAGAGTACAGTAGGCTCCATAAAATTTGCTTAAATGACTAGCTTGTATGCTAGCTGTCTCCATTTTTGATCAGATTTTATTTGTCATCCAAAAGGTATCAAAGATGTTCTGTGAATTTTAATTTCAAAGTTAACTATTGTTGAACTTGATAAATATATCAAGTGTGCATTACTCAAATATTTTATCCTCCATCAATGGATAGCAGAAGAGACATACAGTGCCAACAAAAAGTATTCACCCCCTTGGTCTTTTACACAATTTTAATTTCTTTATGCCATTAAGAACACAAAATATAATTCAGGCTTCTCTATATTAAAATTTCTAAAATTATCCTCTTTAAACTCAAACTGAAAACAAATCTCTACAACTTGATATAAATTAAATAAAAATATCAAAGCCAAAATGATGGGTTGCATAAGTAATGGCACTCTTTAGTATAACACAAGGAAATCACCACTTTTTCAGCCAGTTTTCTTGAGACAAGTCAGAGGATGGATACATGAACATTTCCAAGTTACTGAACATGTCTTGGACTTCATTCACGTCAATTATTAAGAAATATAAACAGTATGGTACTCTATGGTAAACCTGTGTCAAGTAGGCAGTTCTCAAAAATTGAGTGACTGTGCAAGAAAGAGACTAGTGACTTATTTTTTGTGTTCTTAATGGCATAAAGAAATTAAAATATGTAAAACACCAAGGGGGTGAATACTTTTTGTCGGCACTGTAGAAACAAATTGAAATTGACACCAATAATTTGTGGTCAAAATGCTAGCATGAGTTAAACTCTTGCAGTTTGGTGGACGTTTAAAAGTAACTCCTTTTGATTAAAAACTATGAATAATCTGTTGAATTTAAATGGACTTTTGCTCATTTCCAAACACTTATCTTTAACAATATCTAATTAAATACATAGAAAATAAATATACTGTACATATACATATAAAATGAGAAGTGGTGGCCACCAGTATTAAAGAAACTGACAAACAAGCTCATGTCAAACTTCATGTAACTTGAAAACCGCACATGTTGAGAGAGACGGAGAAGGAAGAAGTTTGCTTCTGCTACAATCGTACAAAATCCTTTCTGCAGGGCTGTGTGGAAGTGTGACAGTGTTCCTTGAGTTTTAGAACGTACACACTATCAGAAAAAAATGGTTTCTTTCTTTGATTTAGTACATTTCTCTGCAGAAACTCTCTTATGGACTCCATTCTCCGCGCACCTCACCCGACCATCTCCCCCTCTCTTTTTTCATCTTTTGCTAATAAATTTATACAAATCGCGCTCGGCAGGCTTTTGTGGTAGTATGCCATTACTTCCCCATTCTCCTCTGCTGGCCTCCGCTGTCCAACGTCAGAGGTCACCTGGAGCCCGGAGAAGGTGGACGGCTCAGAGAGGCCGTGACAGGAGTGTGACCTTGAGGTCCTTGAGGTGGTGGGTGATGAGGTCACAGAGTTGTGTGGGCTGCGACGCGTGGCGTCTCGGGCGTTGGGTCGGCGATTGGCTCCGCCCAGGCTGCGCTGCTGCTCCGCGGAGTGCGCTGCCGCTGCCCTCTGATGGCGAAACTTGAACTGCGTCATGGTATGTCGGTGGACCGTCGCCAGTCGGTGAGGCGTCAACCTGCGTTGAAGGCAGGAAATTTGGACCCCTGGAGCGAGCCTTCTCCGGCATTTCACAGAGATCTGCTACGTCGGCCAGCGAATGGGCCCTTAATGACATTCGTTACGTCACTGTGACATCAGTGACCCCACAGAGGATAAATATTCGAGTCTCTCATTACCCCAACTTGAACTGATGAAGCTTTTCTGGATGAAGACCGAAACGTCTTCAAGGAACTTAAGTCCAGTTGTCCTGACTCCACCTACTTGGACACATCTGAGATATTACATCGGCTTTTTGGATTGATCTGATTCATCAAAGTTCACCAAATTTTAATCTGTCATCATTATGGGTCCTTTGAATTTGGAGACACACAAGATGACATCATGTATTGTTTTTGAGTTATTAACAAACTGGAGGGGATGGACTCTTCTATCATCATTCACTGCATTTTACAGAGTACATGTCTCAGCTTGTCGGAAGCCTAGAAATTCAGCTAACGACTAGGTTAAGTAAAACATATACCAATACTTGATGCTTAAAGGTGAGAAGGACTAAGTCCAGAATTTGCTTTATTTAATACTGATTTTCATTGAAACTAGTCATTTGGAAAGAAGAGGGAGAGAGACTTTTTTTTCCTTTTTTTTTTTTTTTACAGACTCCAGCTTTTTTGCTTCAATCTTCCCTGTATTGTGGGTAAAACTCAAACTCCGGCCAAAGTTTGTGTGCCTCTGGCTCTTGATTAGAAAAGGAAGGAGCATCAGAGGAGAGGTAACCGCACATGAACCATAGCTGTCCTCAATGACAACGGAAGGTTTTAATTTTTCTATTTTTGTAAGCTGCATCTCAAAGGAAAGGACAGGCTCAAGATTTTCAGACTTTCTCAGACTATTAGCCGCTTTCTCCTGGACTGAATTTTCTTCAACACATGTACGTTATTTTATACTCTATGGCTTATAATGTGCATGCAATATGAAATCGCAGTCACAGAAACATTGCAAATCTGTTTTAATATATTATATGCATGATGAGAATTTTTAAAAAAATCATTAGCAGTTTGTCAAGTTAATAAGTCATGAAATAACCCATGATTATTTTCCCTATGTCTGTGATCTACCCAATATAAAATGGCATATCGGCTACATCTAAGTCCATAATTATTCCACATAAAGATTCATTAACAGCACAAGAATTTTCCACATGTTACATGAGCAACAACTGTGGAAGCTCTGCGGTCACCACAGATAACTGCAGGGCTTTGTTGTGGTGAATAATCTCACTGATTGTCACAGTGAGTCAGAGTGTATTTGGTGAACTGTGGAGACTGGCATGCCCTCCGTCTCACCCAGACAATCCAAACCGCTGCTCAGCCACATGTGGAACAACCTTCTGGGCTGCCTGCTAACAAGCCATGTTTCAGCCCGGCACCACATCAATCAGGCCACATCTATCTTTGCTTTCACGCACTTAGAAAGAAAGCAATTAGTGAAAAAAAAACCTACAGTTACGGCAGCATTACGCTCAGCTGTTAACAGGCTGAAATACTGAACACTTTCCCTAATGATAGTAATTAGGGTTCAAGAAAAATCCAACTAGCTCGGTAATTTATATATGCATGCTTTGTCATAAAGTGAAGGCAGCGTTTTAAGATGGAACATGCGACAACCTGTGAGGTTTGGCTACCGTTATCAAACATCGGGCCCGAGCTCGCAAGGTGCAAAGCAGCGTGCGGTGCAGGTGTCATCGCTCGTTTCCAACCAACGCTGTTGTTTTTCATGCCAAACACTCATTTTGTGTGCCCATGGGCATGGTCGTAAAATGAAGTGTGGTCAGGCGTAATGGTGGTGCATCGGTATCGTGAGGCAGCACAAAGCGATTTGCTCCACAGGCCAACAAAAACCTGGTCTCAAGTCAAGCGCAGAGTTTTTCTGCTATTTATACAGCACCAATTTAGATATGCCTTCCACAAGTGGGTTCACAACACACATACACTCTGCTTATACACCCAGGGATGAAAATTAGTGCTCATACCACACATGCCTCCATAAAGAATCATGATTACGAGACAGACAGCGCCCGTGAGTATGTACCGTGAGTGGTGTTTATAGTTGAGAAAGAATAAAGTGATGAGGATTATACTGCAAAGGATACTGCCAGAGACCAAACTGATGTACCCTGGAATTTTTAGGAACTATCTCCCCAAAAATTTCCAATTAATTCTTAGCCTGTGCTTACCTATAGGTGGAATATTGTGGTGAGTGACTATATGTCAGTGGTGCCCAACCCTGGTCCTCGGGGACCCCTATCCTGCATGTTTTCCATCACTCCCTTCTCTGCCAAAAGCTAATTAGCTGATTCAGGTGTGCTCAGCCAATCAAGAGCTAACAGACACCTGAAGGAGCCAATCAGCTTTTGGCAGAGCAGGGAGAGATGGAAAACATGCAGGTTAGGGGTCCCCGAGGACCAGGGTTGGGCATCACTGCTATATGTCATTGGGTATTCTGAGTAAATGTATTTTCACAATTAGCTTGTCAGCACCTCCCGGTACACTACGTTACTTATGAAGCACCGTTTCTTCCGGCCACTTTATTAGGTACACCTGTTCAATTGTTTGTTAACACAAATAGCTAATCAGCCAATCACATGCCAGCAACTCAATGCATTTAAGCATCTAGACGTGGTGAAGTTCAAACCGAGCATCAGAATGGGCAAGAAAGGGAATTTAAGTGACTTTGAACGTGGCGTGGTTGTTGGTGCCAGACGGGCTGGTCTGAGTATTTCAGAAACTGCTGATCCACTGGGATTTTCATGCACAACCATCTCTAGGGTTTACAGAGAATGGTCGGAAAAAGAGAAGATATCCAGTGGGCGGCAGTTGTGTGGACGAAAATGCTTTGTTGATGTAAGAGGAGAATGGGCAGACTGGTTGGAGATGATAGAAAGGCAACAGTAGCTCAGATAACCACTCGTTACAACCAAGGTATGCAGAATACCATCTCTGAACGCACAACA